>VMDR010001305.1:0-134172 GCA_007922815.1 Macrotus californicus | reverse complement strand
GAGTAGTTAGAGAGAGAGAGAGAGAGAGAGAGAGAGAGAGGAAAAAACAAGCTGGAGCACAGACCAAGCCAGTCACCGAAGTGGACGCCGCGTGTGCATGGACATGGGTACGTGACTGGGATCGACAGGGGACATAGCATCATATTTTGAGTATTTGGGGAAAAAAGGATTTTGTGTGACTGCCCCAGCAGTAAATTCCAGAGCCCCAGAAGCTGGGTATCTGGCTGTGGGGGGAGAAACTCCTGGGATTTGTTTCCTTGGACCCCTTCCGGCTCCTGCCAAATGGAAAACCAAAAGGTCAACATTGGCTCTGATCCTAAAGGATCTCCCTCCAGATGGGTGGGATTACTGGGCAGTTGAAAGTAGTGGAGCACGCAGCGTATCTCAAGCCTGAGAGTGCAGAGCAGGCTCCTGCCAGTATGCCCAGTTGGCTGGAGCTGCTCCCAGCTGGGCAGCTCGGTGTCTCACTTGTGTCTGTAGCTGGGGTCAGGGAGCAGCAGCTCTCCCCAGCTTCTTTCTCTTCCCCAGGGACTGTCCAGCAGGAGGTCTGGAGGCCTACAGGAAATAACCTCTCTCAAACAATTTTAGTTGCCCCCTGTAAATTGGAGGTGGAGAGGGGGTAGAACAGAGCAGGAGCAGACAGAGAGTGCTTGATGTTTGCCAGGGCCCCAGAACCATTCAAGCCAAGGACCGCTCTCCATCACCCTTCTTCTGAGGCTGCAGAGTAAGGAGGTTAATAGCTCACACTCTAGAGTCAGAAGGACCTGGATCCTGCCCATTTCCTCCTCTTCTTGGCCCTAAGGTCTTGACATATTATTTAACCCCTTGAAGACTCAGCGTTCTTACAGGTAAAATGGGGTAATACTAGTACCCTCTACATATGTCAGTGTGAAGTTTAAATGAGTTAATGAATGAAGTGCTGAGTGCAGAGTCTGGCACGTGATAAATCCTTTATAAATGCTACTAAATATTGTTCAGGGGTAGCCAACCTTTTCCTCCCTGTGTTTTAAGATTGACCAGGCAGAGATCCTATGGAACTGTCCTCAGAGAGGAAGTACGTATCCAGTTCTTATTCACGGAATTGTATCTCCACTCTCTCCAAAGGCTAAGTGGATAGCCTAGAGCCTTCATGAAACCTTGCCTGCAAGAATCACCCCTTTCTTACAAAATTCATGTCTCTAGCAGTGGGTTGCGAGGAGAGTCTTCGCTGATGGTGATTCTGCTTCCTACCCGCTCCATGCGGGCAGTCTGGCCAAAATTCAAAGGACATTTAGACGGAATAGAAGATTCTTGATTTTCTGGAGAATTTGTGGTTTGTCTTTCTAAAAGGCATACTCTGCATTCTCCCTCTGGGACCAAAGAAAAACCACAGGAAAATGGTGAGAGAAGCTAAAGTAATTAATTCATTCAGGAAATACTTATTGAACACTTACCAGTGTCAAGCACTGCTCTGGACACTGGGGATAAACCCATAGACAAAGCAGGCAAAAATCCCTGCCCTCTGTGAAGCTTACCTGTCAGGTCTCTAAGAAAGGTGCCTTAGAGTTAAGGCACCCCTTCCAGGCGCTTTTACGTGAGGCCGTGGCCTCCTGTGATCATTGATGCCCTTTCTTTTGGATTCAAATCAGGCCTCATGAGAAAGCCAGTCTCAGAAGGGGCCTGGGAGGTGTGCAGAACTCGAGAAAAGAGCTGAGGGAACATCCGGCCCCTTTCATTGGAAGAGGGCAGTTTCTGATGAGAAACAGGAGCTTCATTAAAGGGAGGTTTAAGAAGAGGAGAAGAAACGTGGAGAAGGAAGCTGGCATGTATTGCGTGCTTATTCCAGGCCAGGACACCAGGCACTATATGCACGTTGTCCATTTCCTCTTCACAGGCACTCTGCAAGGTAGTTCATTTCATCCTTGCCGCTCAGATAAGGCCACTGAGGTTCAGAGGAGTACGTGACTTATCCAAGACCCATTACTTATGAATGATGAGAACTGGATTCAAATCCAGAGCCCTTATTCTTTCCTCTGCCCCATTATGCGCCATATTCGTTTGCTGGAGGAAGCACACCAGAGGGCTCAAGGGCAGCAACTGTGGAGGACGCAGAGGCTGAGAGAGCTGGCCAGGGTGTTGGTGTCGAGGTGTTAAGAGGGCGAAGGAGAAAGAAGTCTAGGGGGGGTGCAGAAGAGTGGGTGAGACCTGTGAGCCTCTGTAAAAGAGCACATTGCAACCTCGCCATCAGTCCCTGCCCTTAGAGTCCCTGTCCTTGCCCCTACCTCACGGCAAATCTTTCTGTATGAGGGGAGGAACAACCCGAACTTGAGAGAGGGGGGATCTAGTTCTCAGAAGCTCTTTGCCAGACCATAGAACCAAAGGGGTGAAAGGTTTATAGCCAGGAGGTTTATAGCAAGGACAACGGTAGCATCTTCACATGTGACAGAGATGGTGAGCACACCATGATGGCTCATGTGCATGACCAGATGAGCATCTCATGCACTTTGTGGGAGGAACTGGAGGGCTCACCCTCCGCCTTGGTTGCTCTGACCATGCAGCCTCATCACAGCCAGTACCAAAGGCCCAGAGCCTTGGCTCAGTGGCCCCATGGCCGGGACTTCTACCTGGAGAATCACTTGTACTTTAAGGGTAGGAGAGCAGGATCTACACAAGAGCTTTCATCTTCCAGGAAGTCCCTTCCCCCAGCCCCCCTGCTACTCACTCCCCTATATAATATTCCACGTTAGAGCTCATAAATGCTGCTGCGGGTCCCCAGCCTGATTGAATTTGGAAGCCATTGTTTACAGACGTCTGGCTGTACAGGGGGATTTATTGAATTTTCCATGAAATGTTGCTCCCCTAATGCTGTAAAAGGCAAGCAGTCCACATCAGAGGAGCCCTGCGTTACAGGATCATGTTACCCCGAGATGGAGTGCTTGCTTCAGAATCATTGACACACCCAGCTCCAGCTATGCGCAGGCAAGAGAGGCCTCAGAGGTCACTCCCAACCACTCACTGCAACCCCAAAACTGGCACTTCTGAGGCAGCTCTGCCCCTTCACCCCCCTCAGCACACTTCCAGTCTATCTCAAGGCCCTGGAGTCTCCACCTCAGACAGGTCTCTCGGATCCACTCTCCTCTCCATCCCACCTGCTACTGCCCAGTTCAAACTACAACATTGCTACAGTAACCTCTCCAGCCTCCCCCTATATTTTATCACCTAATGCAAATGGCACATAATAGATGTTCAATAAATGTTTATTTGGGAAAGGAAGAGAAGGAGTCAGGGCTAAAATAAAGCAAGAAAGAATCAAGGTATTCCTGAGTGTCACAGGGTGGGGCGTATGTTTTCTCAGATTTAATTGGTTTGTTTATCCAAGGTCACTGCACATTGGACCAGGGGATTTCTGAGCACGAGAGGCTCCAGGACAGGGGAAGCGCGCTGCCAACAATGTGAGACAACTGCAGTGGAGATGTGTCCTGTGTGTGTCACAAAAATACAACTGGACCAAGTTTTCCCCATTTGAAAAATCATATAAACCTTCATCACTCCTTGAGCTTCTGTCCCCTTCACTGCCTCACTGCTCAAAGGTTTATTTGTATTTAACCACCTCTACTTTGCACCACTGGCTCATTTCTGCCACCATCCTACCTCTTTATTGAATCTGTTCTCTTAAAGGTCATTAATCCAAATCCCCAAGTCTGTCTGAGTCCTCGCCCTTCTCAGCATCTCTTCAGCTAACTTGCGGGCCACCTATTTGGAAACCCTCTTCTCTCTCTGGTGCCACGCTCCTTGTTCTCCTTGCAGACCGCGCCTCCTGTGCCTCTTCGCCCTTCTCTCACCCTAAATAAAAGTAGGTGTTTTCCATGTTCTGCCTTTGACCCGCTTCTCTCAGTGCACACTTTAATCTGATGATCTCATCCATTCCTGCGCTGGACCTATCATCTTTATTTAGAGAACTCCTGAATATAAAGCTCCAAATCTGACCTCTTACAGCTCTGATCCCATTTTTTCAACTGCCTGGTGAATATCTTCAGTGCTGTGTCCCATAGACATCGCAAAATTAAATCTATCATCTAGCCCCCTCCCACATCATCATTCACCTTCAGTGGTCCTTATTTCTGTTGATGACATTATCATCCTTTCAATTACCTAGTCGTGAAATCTTGAAGTGATCTTTGGTATAGATGCTCTAGACCCATACACCCACTGCATACTAAATATATCTTCACCTGGGCAAAACCTCGATCTTAACGCAGCCATTTTTACACCTTGACACTCATAGATATACACACACCATTTGTTCTCTTTCCTTTATTGCTCTCTCAGTATGAAGAGCACCACACTCCTCCCAGGTGCCAAAGCCAGAAACCTAGGCATCTCATGCCTTGGCCTCAAATCCCCCGTGACCTATCAGTCACTAAATCCAATAGATTCTTTATCATCCTTTATATACATACGTCCTCTTTTCTCCCGCCCCTGCTACTGACTTAGTTCAGGTTCTCAATATGTCTTTTATATTATCTAAAAATCCTTCCAACTGGTGTTCACCATCCAGTCTTTCTCTCTACCTACCCTTCTCCCTGTTGCTAGCTTGATCTGCTAAAATGCTACTCTCATACCTGCCCCAAATCCTCCAACAGTTCCTTATTGCTCCCCAGGATAATATCCAAGCTCTCTAACACCTCCAAGCATTTGCATATGCTATTCCCTTTACCCAACAAGCTTTCCTCTACCCCCACCCCTCCCCACCCCCAACACACACACTCCTTCATTCAGCCCCTGTTTGTTACACTCCAGATCATTCTTCAAGGCTCAGCTCAAGAAGTCCTCTCCTTTCTGAAGTCTTCCCAATCTCTCTGGACATAAATGAGCCCTTCTTTCCACTAAGCACTTTGTTCATGCCACTGTCAGTACAGCTATGATATGGCCTTGTAATGTTCAGTCTCCGTGGCCATCTGCCCCAACTAGGCAGTATCTTACTTGTTTCACTAGCCCGGGCACCTAGCACACAATGTCTCAGATGAATGTTCTCTGTGAATGGTTGCTAACCATGGGTCAAATTTAGTAAAGGAGGCACGGCATACCCAAGGAAAGTTCATCTACAAGTGGGATTTTCCTCTCTCCACTTTTTATGAAGTTCTCAAAAGGGCAGATTCCAAGGGTGATCATCTCTCTCTTGTGTCACACCGTTCCTAGACTGATCCCCCTGTGTCCAGTGGGATGGAGGTATTCGCCCACCTCGGGTTTCTGAGTCTTGGAATGCCCTGTCTCTCCCCTACCCTTCACCAGCTTCATCTGTCGTCTCTCCCAGTTCGGCCTCCCTAATCTAGCGACCCCTTCCCCCTCCTCTCTCAGTCTCATCTTACTCCTCCCCTCCGGTGTGACTGAAGGACCTCAGAGGGAAAACAATGATCCTCCAGAGAGAGCATGTGTTCACCACGTTACAAAAACATGCCAAGCTGCAGGAGCCAGTCTGAAGGAGGGGGTCTCCAGCCATGGAGAGTCCCCACGCCAGCCTCTTAGCTTGCAGACAGACCCACCTTTGCCCTAAGTGAGGGGGTGGGCAATGACTGTAGAGAGAAGTAGCAGGACATTGTTTTCTCAGATTTAATTGGTTTATTTATCCTATGCCTGGGCTGCATCTGTCCAACCCCCAAAGGCAGAAGCAGCAAGGGTTCCAAGCCACCATAGGAGCCTTGTCCTCAGCCTGCAGCTCTGCAGGCACCTGGAGCCAAACTGAGAAGCTTGGAGTCTTTCCCCTGTAGGTTGAAAGCCTGGGAGGGCTTCCGGTCCTAAAGCCCAATTACCCAGAGAGAAAGAGAGCAATGGATCAAGCAGAGAGCAAAAGTCAGGCCTGAGCCCTCCTGACTACTGACTAGTGGTCCCCTTGTCAAGGCCAGGAGGTCCAGGGGGCATTGGAGAGGTGGCCCAAGGCTGCTCCAAAGAAGAAGCCTAGATGGCCCAGGTCTAACATCTCCAACTGCAGCTGAATGAGGTAGGTGTGGAGTGGAGATATCTGAGGTTAGGAAGACACGCCCTAGGGGAGTCTGCTGTGTGCCAGACTTGAGGTACATTAACTGGGAAGGCCATCGAGTGCCAGGAAATTGCCCGTGGTCTCACAGTATTCTGGCAGCTTTCATTCACCTGAACTCAGGGACCACAGGGCAAAGCTCCCGCCTGGGAACACAGGGAGAATCTGAGGGCTTGTCATCAATGAATATGTGATGGAAGGAAGAAGAAATGGGAGAATCAGGAAAGCCCAAGATTCTAAAGATATGTAGAAAGGTTGATTTTTCCACCCTTAGGAGTAAGAACCTCTCCAAAGAGCAAAATCGTGCCTACACAGGACTTGCCCCAGATTCATTCTCCACCTAGTCCTGGCTGCAAGGTTAGGCCCCAGGAGCTATACTGAAGTATTGCACAGCCAGGCTATGAATGAATCTTTCATGTAGCCCCTCTAGTCATGAGCCTGTGAGTGGCCAGCTGCAACTCAGGGGAGAAGCTCAGGGAGTTCTCTGGCCTATACTGCTCCCTACTATGCTTTGCCTTACCCCTATTCCTCTTGTCCCCTCTCCACACCCCCATTGTGTGCTTTCTCCTAGTCACATGGCACAGTTGAGCCATGGTTCCCAGAACCATGGGGACTCTGACACAGGCCAGACCCAGCACCCAGGCTGTTCATGGAGCATTGGATATCTCCTTGCACTTCTGCCTCAGCAGAGCAGAAGCTGAAGTCACTGTCTCTCCCCCAACCCCCACCAAAACTGGTCCCTCTCCTATCCGCCATGCTTGTGGAAGTAGCACTGAAGTTTACCATTGTCTTCAGTTGTTGACTGCAGTTGGCACCCATACCTAATCAGTCAGCAAATCCTACCCATTTTTTTTTCCCTTATCTTTTCTCTTCCCATAACTTGGGGGTGGGGGAAGAAAAAACATGATCCCCCCTCCCAGAGATAACTACTGTTAACTATCTTTTTTCAATGCAAAATTGAAAAAGCACAGACCTTAAAATCAGGACTATTAATTTGAACACTGGCTCCACCACTTAAAAACGGTATGACTTTGAGCCTCTGTTTCCTCATCTGTAATGTGGGCTATAATAGTGTCTATTTTATAGGATAGTAGAGTGGATTAAATGAAAAATTGTAAGGAAGGTGCTTAGCACAATGTCTGACATGTAGTAATTCTCAAGAAAGGTTAGCTATAGATTTACAGAAAAATCACAAAGGTAATAATATATAGTTCCTGCCTACCCTCACCCAGCTTCCCCTAATGTTAACATCTTATATCACTGTAGTGCCTTTATCAAAGCTGAGAAATTAACATTGGTGCAGTGTTATGATTTAAAGTATTAAACCTCCATTAACTAAATTACAGACTTTGGATGTCCCCAGATTTTTCTACTGATGCCCTTCCTCCATTCCAGCATTTAATCCAGGACACTGTATTCTAGTTGGATCCTGATTTTTTTACCCTTATCATTATATCATAAGCATTTTCTAATTCCATTAGATATGCTTCCAAAACCCTTTTTCTAATGATGTAAAAGTATTTCACTGTTTAGTGCATTTTAATATATTTAACCATTTTCCCTTTTGTGAGTACTTAGATGGTTTCTTTCTCTTTTTTTTGCTATTATTAATAACACACTAATGAATGTTTTTGAACATGCATATTTTTGAGAATTTCTGATAGTTATCTGAGGTTAGAATCCTAGAAAATTAATTATTGGGTCAAAAGGTATGAACTTTTTAAAAGTTGCTGATACATATTGATAGACAGCTTTGCAGAAAGGTTATACCAATTCACAATCTCATCAGCAGTGAATGATTAACCCATTTTCTTAAACCATCATCCACATTATCAATTTTTAAATCTTCACTAATTTGATTAGCAAAAGAAAACCAAAAAGCCACTTTCTACATTATTTTAACAGCCTCCCCATTGATCCACTGATCTTCCTGCCTCCAGCTCACCTTGCACATCAGTACTGTGCGTAATCATGGGGCCTAGTGTGGCAACTAGAGCATGGTAAGTGCTCCACAAATGCTCGCTGAATATAAGAAGGTATGAGTGCATGATCCAAGTCATTCTGCTACCCAGTCGTGACATTCTCTGAGTCTCAGCTGAACTTCTTTTTAGCCATAGTATTCTGCAAATCTGTAGGAATGAACATCTAAATAGAACTCTGAGACGTTGCCCAGACCAAGGGCATGGGATTAAATTTCTGTTTGGTTTCTCTATAGTCTGCCCATCAATCCAGCAGAGCGGGGCACTTATTCACACAATGCTGAAAGGCCCTTGGTAGACAGAGTAGGATGGAGCCAGAGACTTGCTAGAACGAGTTTATGTCCAGCCAGTGTCATATCTGTAAGAAGATGCCTGATGTGCAAGTTAGGGTTCTGGCAGGAAACAGAAGTCCACAGGAGTAGCTGAGGAAAGTGTAATGAAGGGCCTGTTTACAAAGAGAAGGTGAAGTACAGCAGGGGGGCTTTTACCACCCTTGGGCCCGAGGGAGCACGTACCAGGTCCCAGAAAGAGCCCTGGCTGTGACAATGACTGTGCTTAGGAGCTGTGACCTTCATTAGAGGAAGGAGCCGGAATAATATTTATACCAACTGCTTCTCTCCTCCTGTCCTCCAGTGTTCTCCATGTGTTGAACCCAATGGGAACCCCAAAGGCAAGGGAACTTGGCTGAGGCCGTCCATAGAAGTTGGTTCCCAGGGCATAGGACAAGGTGAAGAAGGGTAGTGGGTGGAGCTGGAGAAGCAAACAGACATCCAGCCAACCTCTGCCCCTGAGAATTAGGGTGGGATGGGGATGAGCAGGGCTGGGTCTCCTCGTCCACTCAAGCTTTGCCCAGGACAAAGCACAAGAACCTCTGAAGAGGCCAAGGTCAGAATTTGGGGTGCTGGCAGCCTGGTGGGCATTGAGGAGAGACTTGGGCCAAAAATCGAGGAACTCATCTCTGCGTTCAGAGTGTCCTTCTCACCTGCCCTTACTCCTCTGCTATCTCACTCTCCCAGCATAGTACCAGGCCCCAGACTAAGACAGAGTAGGAATCCTGGCACATATCTCAAGATTACCCTTCCTGATCTATTCATATTTGACAGAGTGCCCTGTCCTAAAGAGCCGAGAATCTGCCAGTAGTTTCTTCGGCGTGTATGTGTAGAGCAAAGAACTTCAACATTAGACACAAGGACCTGAAATAGTTGGGCTGAGATGGAGTCATTGATCTGGGGCTTGGAATCAGCTGAGAGAATGAGGAGACAGAAAGATCTACCTTTTCCCTAGAAATCATCTGAGGTCCCTGTGGGTCCAGAGGACCCAAAGCTTCATAACAGAGCAGTTTCTGCTTGCAGCCAGGTGGGGAGCCAGTCTAGGTCCCAGCTGGAATTTCATAGCAAGCTGGTAGAAGCCAGTGGCCTTCCCAGATTACCTTCCTGCCCATCCCCAGCTCTGGTTTGGCCTCTTCCTCTTTATCCCCTCTGCTTTCATTGTTCTAGCTCAGACCTGTCCTCATCCTTTCTCCTGGGTTTCTGAAATAGCTTCTTAGCTAACAATTCTGATTCCTTAATTCCTCTTCCACATTGCTTCAAGAGTAGTATTTCTAAACTGAAAATCCAACCATGTCTTACCCTTTTCTTGACTCCTTTAATGGCTCTTTTTGCCTATAGGATCCATTCCAGACTCCTTGTTGTGTATAAAGCCCTTTGTGATCTGACCCACCTCCCACACCCCCACCCGAGTCTCAGCCTCTATGGCTCCTCTATGCATACCCTAAATTCCAACTCTACTGAACCACTTCCTGTGAAAGTACCAATTTATTTTTATCTCCATAACTTTGCGCTTACCCTTCCCTCTGCATAGAATGCCCTCTGCCCATTCACCCACTGTTGAACTCATACTCATCGTCCAAGATCCAGCTCAAGTGACACATCCTCCTTAAAGCCTTCCTTGACGTTGCTGATCATTCCCTCCTTTGTGCCTTTACCCAGAACTTATTTCTGTCACCACATCATTTTCTAATTATCTATCCATGTGTTTTTCTCCCCTACCAGACTGTGAGCTTCTTAAAAACAGGTACGGTATTTCCCTAGATGTAGCACAGTGGCTGGCACATGCATAGCCAGATAGTGACGACGCGAATGAACAGATGACTCTCTTTTCTGTCTCCAGACTTGGCTACAGTCCTGTGGTAAATCCTTCTTTCCAATGCCACTCCCCCAGATGGGCTGAATATCTCCTTTCCTCTCTTGTCTCTTCCTGGCTGCTCCTAACGTTCATTTTTAACCACGGTTCTTTTCTATATAAATGTTGCTGGAAAGGGAAGGTCTACCCAGGAAGCTCACAGCATGACTGAGCTGAATGTCCTTGCCCACTGAGAACCCCAGGAGGCCAGAAATGGTGAAGACAATCTCTGTGCTAGTGGGGAAACTTAGGGGCCTCCTTCTGCATCTGTCTAGTGGCTCAGCCGAAGTAGCATCTTCTGTTTAACTCTGAAAACCAGTTAGTTTGAGCCTTAAATTTGAGAGCCATTACAATCCCTGTCTGCCCCTTTTCATCTCAGGGCCTGGTTGTCACCGGATCTTGAGGGTCTTGCCTGGGAATTCTGACCCTGCTTTTACTCTCCACAGGGTAGCCCGGACTTCCCTTTGCTGTTCTGTCCGACACTCCTCTGTTCCCCTCCAGTGTCTCCTCTCTCCCTCCCTCTCTTCCCCTCTTTCTCCTCCTTCTCCTCACCTTCTAGTATTTGTACCTAAACATGTTCCTTATTTTTCCATCCCCAAATTTTGTGACTTGTCATTCCCTCTTTTGGGGAACACCTTTTTTCCTTTTCCACTGAATAAAAAGCAACTTGTTCTTCAAGGCCCTTCTTCATAAAATCTTTTTTGATCCCTCTTCCAAACCTCACAGCATCTCTCCCTTCTTGGAGTGCCGATAGTCTCCTGCATTTTTCTTACAGCACTCACAATGTCTACCCTATGTTGACACTGTTCTTTCTAATCCTCTTATAAAAATGTAAGCTTCTGGATAGAAACTGTTCAGGTTTACATCCTGTACAATGCTTTGTCATAGTAGGTACTCCATGAATATTTATTGCATTGAATTGAAATACCTTAAAAGCCAGGATCATACATATTCATTCATTCATTCACCAAACAAACCCTGATTAAGGGGCATATATGACTGTCTTTCTTAAATTTGTCTAAAGACGTTTTCATTCATTTATTCTTCTGCTAAATCCATCACTTGGGATAATGAATTTTTTAAGTTTACTGGCTACTGTGTAAAATAGCAATCTTCTTTGTTCATCCCAAAGATGCTCAAAGTGAACCCACTTTGCCCAGAGTTTCAGGATTTTGTGAATAAGTCTCTAGTCACCGTCTCTACACAATTTGTGACTTCCTGCAAGTCCTCTAGCAGCCTTCACATTTGCAGACCTGAGAGTAAGTCACTTAGCCTTTCCTACTAAGGAGGTTTTTCATCCCCTGGATTTTCTCCAGGACAGGACAGAACGACATAGTGGAGCCTGCAGGTAGGACTGCTCCAGCTGGATACCTTGAGGAGTATGTTCTCCTTTTTAAATATCTTACTCACAGCTCTCTGAGTCTTTTGGCCAACAGCCTTGGGGAACTGTCTAAATGAAGAAGGATTTCCAGGTTCTTTGCCAGAACTGTGGCTGACCATGCAGAGTTGAACGCTGGAGAGGGGGTTTTGATGTGTTTATCACAAAAGGTACTGCCTTGCACTTGCCCACATTTAATTGAGTCTCTGCCCTTTTGCCCTGAAGTCTTCCTGCCAACTAGACTCAGAAGGATCCAGGAAAACATCCCATGGCCCGTCCCCATCCATAAATACAGATGCACACCAAGAGTCATACCTTTCTTTGGCTGGATGCCTGGGGCTCTTCTCTGGGAGAGTCCTTACACCATGTGATAGCAGTCTCTTCCATTTCTTCCTGTCTGTCTAATCAGACACAAAACCTATGAGACTTCATCTAAGCCTTCGAGGACCTCATAGTAGGCTTGGGGGATAAAAATAGGCAGATCTGGTATTACTATTAATAGTAGATCTACTGCTTATTGAACATGTCCTACATGCCATTCTTTATGTTGAGTGTCAAGTTTAATCCCTATAATAGCCACACAAGGTATTTTAACCCCATTTTACAGGATGAAGACATCAAGGCACAGAGAGGTTAAATAACTTCCTCAAGACCACACAGCTAGTAAGTTCACAGAGCTAAAATTCAATATCTGTGTCCCTGACCACTGCACTTCATGGTCTCAACCCTTGACAATTACACAGCTTGTAGTTGTCCTGGTGAAAGTGATGCATTATTGGGCTCTTCTGGTCTCTTCCAGGTTGTCTGTCACTGGTCTCAAGCTAATCTTTTCAAACCTTAGTAAACCTCATTTCCTGAGGGAACTTTCCCCAGCCCCCATTATTTATTCCCATAACACCTGTCCTTGTCCCTCGCAGCTGTATTTAGACAATTGTTTATTTAATATTTTCCTTTCCTCCTTGAAAGCAAGTCTATGAGGGCAGGGCATTGGGCAATTTTGTACACCATTTTGTCCCTACTGGCTAGCACAGTGCTTGGCATATAGTAGGTGTTTGTTAAAGTTGCACTTCTCAGAATGTCTCCCCCGTGGAGCTTCCCTGGCTTTCCAACCCTCCCCTCCTCTGCAGCTTGGAGTGGGACACCCCAGGCCAGCCCTTCTCTGCCATCTCCACCTTGCCTCTAGAACTTTCTTCAGTGGTGATGACTCCAACATCCCCCAGCCTCAGTCTTCAGCCTCCTCTTCTCTTGGCTACCCAGGAGTTTTATTTGCACTTTCGTGCTGCTCTGGGGAGTCAGGGCATCCCCTTGGCCCAGAAGGGCAGGGTGCCGACAGGAGCAGCCAATAGCCAGGATACAAGGTTTCCCTTCGCTAAGCTTTTTCTTAGGAATGATTTAAGGCCCTGAACAGATAAGTGAAGAGCAAACCCGCAATGAAGTCAGCACTCTGCTTATTAAGTGGAAAAAGCTGTGCTCGGCTTATTGAAATGTTCATTAGACAGATATATAGAGATGAGACAGAGGAAGGGCGGGCGGGCAGCACCACAGGATCGGATGAGGCAGGGGGCATCTCAGGGGAGACCTTGCTCCAGCCCAGAAGGAAAAGGAGTCAGGGCTGGAGCAGGTGTGTGGTGTGGCACCGGTTAGGAAGGGGAGCCATGACTCATGGGAAGGAGAACAGAAGGAGGGAGCTATGCCAGCTGAAGCAGCTGTCTCCATGGGGCAGTGGATGGAGGGAACTTGGCCTAGGGGGTTGAGGCATCTTGGTCCACTTTCAGGAATGCCCACTTCTTTGCATCAAATTTGCTTTCTTTGTCCCAGGCACATACTTTCTGAAGAGCTCTGACCCTGTTCATTTGCCTACTGTGAAGGCAAGAGAGTGACCTATGATTTGTCAGGAAGAATGGGACTTGTACAGAGAAGCATAAAGAAGTTCCCCATCACTGCCGCCTCTGACGGAAACTTCTGTCTGGCAAAGCCCCCCACTTCCCTGCCTACAGCTCCAGCAGCCCTAAGCTCCCTCCAGAAAGGGCTGCTCTGGGGTGGGAACTGAGGCCCCTTCAGACCAGACAGAGTCATGGCCTCTTCAGCCCCCTCCTGGCGCCCTGATTTCCCTCCTGTCAGTGTCCATCCAGGCAGCCCCAACAGAACTCAGAGCTCCAGAGTGGGGTGACCCTAAAAAGATATAGCCACTTGCTGACTGTGTCACTCCCTGAGACATGGCGAGAACTTGTGAGCAGAACTTGTCTGATCTTTCTATGTCCCCAGCACTAGCCCAGAGCCCAGCCCATAAAAAGGCTTCTTTATATAAGGTTGAGTTGGTGGCTTATTGAGTGAAAATTCTGCACTCATGTGCCCCCCTTTCAGATACGGGAAAGGGGGAGAACCGTGATGTGGCTCTAGCAGCAGGCACTGTTTCCAAATAGGAAAAATAGCCTCAAGATTTTCTACTATCTTCACATTTCTTTCTTGCCTCCATCAGTTTGGCTCCTGGAGAATAGAGGTGATGCTGACCAAATTGATAAGAGAAAGGACACCGGCAGGAAACGTGTGGGAACAGAACAATAAAAATAGTATCTTTAGAGTTTCAAAGTGTTTTCACACAGACAGTCTCATTTAATCCTCATTCACTTGTTCAACAAATAGTTGTTGAATTTCTATTACCTGCCAGGCACAGCCCACAAATGAGACCCTTGTGTAGGGATGGCCTTGCGGAGTGCAAATGCCATAACAATTCTACATTAATTCTTTTGTTCAGCAAACAGTGATGCCAAGCCAGATTCCCGGGGATGGAGAAGTAAATCAGACATGAATCCTGCCCTAGAAAAGTTTACAGTCTACAAGGCACACGCACAAGGAGACAGACCATTGTTGGACAGCGTGATAAATGCATCGAGAGGAAACCTTCCCAAAGATGTTTGAGTTGAGTCCTAAAAAAAAGCACGTGTTTACCAACCATTCAGAGAGAAGACATTTCTAGGCAGACAGAATATGGACTTGGCGAGAACTCACATAGTTTGGCCATGAAGGGAAATAGTGGGAAATGGTATAAAAGAGTGAGACAGGGACCAAATCCCAAAGGAATTTCCATGTCCAAGGTACGTTAAAGAAGTCAACTAGAGGTCACTAAGAAGGAAAGATAACCTCGACAGCAGTGGAAGGAGTTGTCTAGAGGGGCCAAACAAATGCAGGGGCCACCTGGGGGCTGTCCCAGTAGGCTGAGTGAGAGATGGTGCCGGCTGACTAGGCAGTGGTACTGAGAAAGGCAGCAATCAACTGGGTGGCTCAGAGACCTGCTAGATACAGGGAATGAAGGAGCAGTTTCCATTTCACAAGGAGGGGAGAGCACACGGGCAGCGCCCTATGTAAGTGGGCCCAGAACAGTGTGGGGAGCTGAGGGTGCTGCGGGCAGCTGTGGCTGTTTCAACCCGCATGGCAGTCCCTCCCTGCCTCAGAGGCTGAGGCAGCTGACACCTGCTCCCAGGCCTTGATGACTCCATTTCCCAGCTCCCTCCCTCTGCCTCGCTGACTTTGGAGGTGATTAGTAATAAAACTTTAACAAGCATCCATAGGTGCGTCTCCCTGTCACTTTTATGAGGCCATTTCCTGAGCAAAGATATAGGAGCGCCTTCAGCCTCTCCTAGCCATATCATTGCTGCCACCGTTTCAGTCTCTGCCTCAGCCTCAGCAGGTCCCAGAGAGCCTCAGGGGCCAAGTGGGGCTGTGTGGGGGAGACGGGAACACACTTAGCTCAAGGAGGCAGACACAAGCTCCCGTCATGCCCCCAAGGGTTCTTCCTAAGGACTGGAAATTGTCCCTCGAAAGCCTGGGGTCATTTTCACTGCCCAGGTCATTATAAACAAAAGGGGACTCATTTCTCCTACCTTCCCCTCTTCCACCCCACACTTCCCCTTTAAGCCTTGTCTAGTTTCACTGTCTTGATTCAGTCCATCAATATAAATTTATCCAATGCCACCCCTGAAGAATGCCAGGGATTCAGTCAAGAATCGTCCTTGCTCCCTTCCCTAGGGGAGCTGGGGAGCTGATTACGGCTGGGAACGACAAATACCTACCAAGTAACCAAAATGCACTGTGATCAAGTTCTGATAGGCACAAATGAAGTGCTGTGGTGGGAACCCAGACGATGAAGCACTTCATGAGGCCAGGAGAGTGAAAAAAGCCTAGGGAATATGTCAGCAAGAGGGTCAGTGTGCCTGGGCCTTGCCGAATAAGAAGGATTTGGGGAGCTGGGTCAGAGGGAGGCAGCCCCTTCTTTCCTGGCAAGGTCGTAGGTCCACAGGGGCAAAGCCAGGCTGGGCTTATCCCAGCTGAGCATGTTCTAACTGGGCTGAGCCAAGGCTGAGCGGGGCCTCCTGGGCTGTTGGGCCCCCTGCTGCAGGAGGTGGCCGAAGTGGCACAGTGCTTTCCTCCCAGGCTCTGATGGCGCCTGTTCCAGGCCACCAAGAAGAGGGAAAGCTGCTGCATTTGACTTCTTCCTGTCCTTGAAAGTCCCTGTCATTGGGTTCTGTGACTCTATTGTTTCGTGTAGTCGGACTTAGTGCAAAGATGCCTTAGATCGGATGGATGGTTTCAAATCTTAGCTCTGGAACTTGAATCCCCTAATTACACCTGCGGTAAGTTATACTCTCTGAACCTGCATCTCCACCCGTAAAATGGAAAGAGAGCGCCTCCTTCAAAAGGTTGTTATGAAGTTCAAATGAGAGGACAACTGCTAGGCAACCAGGGCAGTGTTGCTGTAAAGCTGATGGCTTGGTTTGCCCCCTCCCGCACCACCTTCCCGCACCTCTCTGTCTCTTCAGTCTTAGTCCTCTGCTCCTTCTCTCCCACAAGTGCTCGGTGTTTCCCAGGGCTGACGCCCCCCAGGTCTGTGTCATCTCGTCGTATCCCCCCCCTGAATTGGAGACCCACATTTCTAGGTGCCCACTAGATTCAGTTTAATTCCACATTTATTAGATATCTATCCTGCAAGAACTCTACCTGTGGATTCAGAGCTGGTGCGTACTGCCCAGGACTTATCATCCCAGACTTTTACCCAGTGGCCTCCATTACTTATAACAGAAGTTATAAGTAAGGTCGTCTGCTAAGAGTTGTGGCGTAGAGGAGGAATGGAGTACCAGAGAGTGTTAGTGGTTAAAAACAGCTGTAAGAGCCCTGACTGGTGTGGCTCAGTGGGTTGGGTGTTGTCCTGCAAATCAAAAGGTCACTGGTTCTATTCCCACAGGGCACAGGCCTGGGTTGCAGGCCAGGCCCCTGGTTGGGGGCGTACAAGAGGCAGCCGATCAATGTTTCTCTGGCACATCAATGTTTCTCTTCCTCTCCTTCTCCCTCCATTCCCCTCTCTCTAAAAATAAATACATAAAGTCTTTTAAAAAATAGCTGTAAGAGAAATAGTTCTCAAATTTCCTCTCCCTCCCATCCTTGTTATCACTACGCTTCTTCAGATCTCTGCCCTCTCTTGCTGGGACCATTGCAGTAACCTTCTAAACCTTCTAACTCAGGGGTTTTCAACCTGGACTCCAGGACCTGGAGTTTCCTGGTGGGTTAGGGCCTTTTAAAAAATCTAATGCCTGGATCTCTCCCCATAGTTTTGGATTTAATTGATCTTGGTGTGGCCTGAGCATCAGTATTTGTAAAGCTCCCCCTGTTAATTCTATTGTGCAACCCAGGTTGAAACCCACTGTTCTGTTTTCCTTTCCCTGTTCTCATCCCCACTCATGTCCTCTCCATCCCATGTGCGATCAGGCTGATCCTGATAAAATGCAAGTCTGGTCATGTCATTCCCTTGCTTACCCACCCTTAGACTTTAAGTTCCTCTAGAGCAGGGACTATACCTAAATCAGCTCTGTATCCATAGCACCTAGCACAGGGCCCTCTGTAGAGAGTGCTCAGTCAGCATTCAATGAATGAGTGAATGAACTGATGAATCAGTACCCAACAAACTGACAGATAGCTGCTGGTTCTGTGCTTAGAAATATGTTGGTGATTATAGCAGTGTACCACCGAGCCAAGAGAATAAAGCCAGTTGGGTACAGATCTGGAAGCCTGGGGAGAAAGCGAGGCAGGAGGGAGGGCAGGCGAGTGGGAAGAAGCAATGAGAGGTCAGAAAGGCAGAGTTTCCTGAGAGGTGAATTATCAGAGGGACCACCATGGGTCGGGCAAGCACCTCAGCCAGGGAGTAATGGAGTTAGGGAGGAAGGCCCAGGCAGGGCCAAAGAGAACGATGGGAGCAGCTTAATCTGCCCCCAGGAAGTGCAGGCTAGGGACAAGCAGGCAGGAGGCAGCAGGCCATTCCTCAGCAGCTAATGCCCCCTGCCTAACACAATTACCCCTTTCTTCTCCCTCAGCCCAGGCAAGGGGGAGGTTGCATGGAGGGCAAGCATGCCCTGAAGCTGGGGAGGGTGGGGGGCATGGCTAGAAATCCAATCAGGAGTTCTACTTCAGTATTAGCCTGAGCTACCCATTTTAGCTGGAGGGGCTAGCAAAGAGTCTGGGCTAGGACTGGGACAGAGATGCTGCCGGGAGATAGATCTGCAACCCCCCCAGTCCTCCTGGCCAGCAGCCTCACCTCTTCTCTGAAGTCAATATGCCACCTCGGGGCTGGCCCCCATTGCTGCTCTTCACTCCCCACCTCACCGCCTCTCACCCTCCCTCTCTGTTCCACATTGATATAAATGGAGGCTTCGGCTGCCTTTAAATAGTCCGATCTATCAGAGGGGCACATGCTGCCCATAAATCTGCCGGAGCTGATGGCTCCCTAAGTGGACTGATAGGAGCTATTTCCGGCAAGGTGTTCAGTTACTGTGCCCCTCCCGTCCCTCCCCCTAGCTTGCCCTTCCCCAGGGGCAGGGACCCATTTTGTCATCTGGTAATTGGCATTTTTTCACTTGCACTTGGTCCTACAGAGGGAATGCAGCGCCCAGCCTGGCCTCTAACCGGATTAGCATTGGCTTTCAGAGAAGGCCCCTCTGGAGTCGACCTTCCCGTTCAAGAGATCAAGATCGAGCTGTTGGCTCAACAAGAAAGGGGGCCCGAGGTGGGAGGAGGTTGCCCAGGGGAGCTGAGACTGTGTGTGTGGGGGGGGTGGGGGGGGTGGAGAATGAAGTCCCAGGGCCTCTTGGCTAAGCCTGCCTGTTTCCAAGGCCCTGGCCTATGGGTCATGGAAAGGACCAGAAGACAGGCCCTGGAGTTAGGGGTCTCCATCCTGACTATCAGATCCATCTCCCTCACCCCGTCAAGGCTGCTTTGGGCTAGCTTTGAGCTTTCGTTGTCTAGAAATGACCTCACAGTGAATAAGAGATGGGATCTCTCCAGACAAACCGAATGGATCTGAGACAGAAGCTGTGGAAGCCTCAGGGCTGGCTGTAGTTCACTGGGGGGGTGTGCAGGAGCACACACTGTACCCTGATTTGGGGGCAACCGCTAATGGATAGGTGTCCCTGTGGGAGGGAGGGAAGGCCTCTGGGGCTCTGCTGGGCCTCCTGGCTCCAGGTCCCTGCTTGGGGAGACATAGGGTTGCCCTTGGATGTCACCCCAATGGCTTCTGGTGAAGAGGTCAGTCACTATGGCCACTCAGAGAACATCGCTAACAGAGCTCTACTTCCCATCCCATCCTCCTATTGTTTTCAGAGGGCAGAAAGCTGAGCCAACTTGGCCATATAGGTCCAGGCCCTTGATCTCTGTCAAGGACACCTAAAATATTCCTACTAAGGTTATTGTGTCTAAAGAGGAGGAAAGGCCAGAGATGTAAAGGGAAGGGAAGAACTAGTGGAGGATTATCCTGGAATGTGCCGGTACACCCTTATCAGGTCTCTCTCCTGGGTTCTTGGAAATGGGGTCAGGTGGGTGGGTCAGTGTTCCTTATCAGGAGGTGGGACATTCCTTCTACGACTCTGGTTAAGGAACCTGGAAGAGTCCAAACAGAAGGATTGGAGGGGTCCTTCAAAACAAGATTGGTGTATTACAGTGACGCCTGCCCCCCACATCTGACCAGCTATTGGGGATAAGGACATAGCAAGAAGATGAAGGGCATGTGATGAGGCACCCAGGTGTGGAGGATACTGAGGCAGGGACACAGTTGGCTATATATCCCCCCAGCCAGAGTCTTGGACCTGAAGGGAACCTTTTATCTTTCCCCAGGGAAGGGACAAGCACCCATAGCAGTGATAGACTGAGTCCTATGCATGACATCAAGAATGCCCAATATTGCCCTGGCAAGGTGGCTCATTTGGTTGGAGCATCAACCTATGCACCAAAAGGTTGCAAGTTTGATCCCCAGGCAGGACACATGCCTAAGCTGTGGGTTCGATAGCCGGTCAGGTCATGTGAGGGAGGCAACCAATAGATGTTTCTCACATTGATCTCTCTCTCTCTGTCTCTTTCTCTGTCTCTCAAATTAATTTAAAAAATCCTCTGGTCAGGATTTTTTTTTTAATTTTTAGGAGCGCCCAATATCATGGCTGTTGTTAAGGTCATCAGTAGCACTTCTCACGTGATCTTTAAGGAGACTTGGAGCGAACCTACCTTCCTGGACTGAGGTTGGGGTGGGAGGATTAGCCTTTGTTCAGGAACAACTCAGAGATACTCTGAGGTGGCCCCAGAGACCCCAGGGGAGCCTCACAAAGCATAAGCGTTGCCACAGCGCCTTCTCTCCCTCCCTTTATTTATTCACTTGTCCATTCAGGGCCCTCTCGCTGTCATCAACTGTACAACCTGCACAGTGCTAGTGGCTGACGGGGGAGAAATTAACCAGGCCCTGCTTTGCCCCCTTGGAGCTCAAACAAGGAGAAACAGGCTGTGAACGCAGATGGTGAAACCCGGTGTGCTTCCACGATGGGGGCCCAGCGGTCCCTGGTTGAAACCAGCCTGGAGAGCCCAATCTCACCCTGAAGCTCTGGACTCCTGGACATCCCCACCTGTTGGACCCTCACACTGCTCAGGTTCAGCTTGTCCAAAATTGAACTTGTCATCTTGCCCCCAAGCGTGTTCCAACTTCAGTGTCCCTAACTCAGTGAATGGCACCACAGGGTTCAGCACGGAGTCACCACAGCGAAAATTCTGGCTCATCCTAGGTTCTCTCTTTACCTTAAACCTCTACATACAACTGGTGATCCATCAGTGTCCTTGTTAACAACATAAGTGACACCGTGCCACTTCTCTGCTGAGAATCCTCCAGTGTCATTCCTCTCACTCAAGATAACATCCTTTCTGTGGCCACAAGGTCCTGCAGGATCGGCCTGCCCGCCCTCACTCTCCTCCAGCCACTCAGCTGCCTGCCTGGCAGTTCCTCAAGCATTCAATAATAATGATAAACCCTTGCTATGAAAAAAAGTATGTATTGTTTCACATAGGCATTGGTGCACCTGTTCTTGTCTTTCCTACCTGTGACCTTGAGAACACTGAATTTATCTCAGTTCCTTTGGGATAAATTCATCTGTGTAATCCCATTGCCTAGCACAGTGCCTGGCACATGGTAGATGTTTGTTTAATGTCTGCTGAGTAAATGAATAGGCAAATGCCATGTGGGATATCCCTGAATGAAGAAAGACTCTGGAGAAATGCACTAGTCTAACCACTCTGCAAAATTTGGAAGGTGTTTCTCTATGGCCCTTGCTCTCCTGGAGCACTGTCCAGACCTACGACAATCCTAGACAGAGAGAAGTCAAGGCCGTGTGACTAAGACTGATGAGCAATGTGCCCACTGCTTATAGGTCCTCAGCATTAGGAGCTGGGTCTTTTTTTTTTTAATTTACCGGGGTGACATTGATTAATAAAACTATATAGGTTTCAGGTGTACAATTCTATAATACATCATCTATACATTGTATTATGTTCTCACTATCCCAAGTCAAGTCTCCTTCCATCACCATTTATTCCTCCTATTCCTTCTTCTGCCTCCCCCAACCCTCCTTTCTATGAGCTGGGTCTTGATGGATGAGGAGAAAGCCCAGGCTGGGGACCAGTGAGGATGGAGGATAGAGCTGGAGAGGCAGAGGAGGAGAGGCTTGGAGGCTGTCCACCTGCAGAGATGTGCAGAAGGTCTCTTGGGCTGAGTTCCGGCTCTGCTGCAGACACATTGTCCACAGCAGTATTAGAATAACATCCCCTCCTCTCTACCCTTCCCTTCTCTCATTTATGGAATGGGAGGGGGCGACTCTATGGGAAGATTTCTGAGGGCTGTTCCTTCTTGAATATTCTAGGGTGCTGCAAAAACAGTTTGGGTCCAGACTGACTGGGTCTGGAAGCTCAGCAGAGAAGCCTGGCTTCGGTCTCGTTGGCAGAACTGTTTCTAGGAGGAAAAGTTTGGCATCAGGACTTGGTCTGTTTCAGAACTAAAGGCAAAAACTTCCTCCCTGCCCTCCAAACAGACCTCGAGATTTTTGGGACACTGATGAAGAACAAAGACTTCACTTGCAGATGGTCCAGGGTATGTGAAACTAAAAAGAGGTGACTGTGGCAAAGGCATCATCTCCCCAAGGGAGACTTTGGGAAGGGGCTTTGTCTGTTTTTAGACTAGCCTCTCTCCCGCCCCACTCTCCCAAAAAATTATTATAAAGAATTATTGCCATTAGTACGTCTTTCCTACTGAAAGGAGAAAATCGCCTCATTCATAATTTATACCCTCAATTACTATTAATAAAGAAATATTTCAGCAGAAAATCGCCTGGGAAAATTACACGTAACATTGCATTAACATTCTATTTGAACATTTTCATCACATTTGTTATAGAGTTAATAAGAGGGATACGGTCCCCTGACTTCTTCATGAAATTATGGGCTGACGATGATAGTTTAATCTTTTAGACTTTATATAATATATTCACTTTACTAATTGAGCTATCCAAGGAGCAGTTAGAGATGTTCTTAAATGTGGAGACAGAGGAATCAGGGCCATGACTTTGCTGCCAGAGGCACCGCCTGTCAGGATGGGCTGTAGGCAAAGGCTGCTCACTTAGGCACTGGCTATCCTAGGCCCCACCCTGGCAGAGCCCAGGATCTTTGCACTACCTCCAGAGGCGGTCCAGGACCAGTGGGAAGGTGTAAGGGGCTGCTGATAGGGAACAAGAGAAAGGGAGAAGGGATGCCATGGGGAGAAGAGAGGAGAAAAGGAGACAGAAGCATTCATTTCTAGACCATTCCTTCAACAGTCATTTATTTAGATGCCTTCTGCCTTCCTTGTCCTGGGCCCTAGGGCACCTCAGACCTATGATGGTTTGTGGGATGGCACTTGGTGGTGGTTCTAAATACCAAGAGCTCCTGGAAGATCTGGTGTCCTTGGGATAACACTGTGAAGGCCCCTAGAGACGGGTGCTGAAGAAGATGGTGCTCTAAGGGCCATCCTAGCACAAGGGAAGGAGGTGTGTGTGTGTGTGTGTGTGAGTGAGTGTGTGTGTGTGTGTGTGTGTGTGTGTGTGTGTTTCAGGTCTTAACAGAAATGATGGGTGTATATTTTGGGTAATGGGAGGAGAGCTGAACTGAGTTAAGACAATCATTTTTAACTGTTTTAGTCATTGTGCCTTTCCTTCCATTGTTTCAATGAATACCCAGCAAAGCTGGGAGGCAGACCCAGTGAGGGGCACCAATTCTGCTTCTGACTCAGCTCAAATGTCACCTGCACAGGAGCTTTTCTTACACATTTCTCCCTTTCCTTGTCACTTTCTATGACAGTATCCTGATTGATTATTTTTGTAACATTTATCACTCCTTAAAATTGCTTGTTTTCTCCTCTACTAGAATTTAAGCCCTCTGTCAGTTCCATTCAGTGTTGAATGCCAAGCACCTAGAACAGAGCCTGCATACAGTAGGTACTCCATACATATTTATTGGGTTAATGGAAGCGAAGTATAGAATGGTCAGACAATATACTCTGGATCACATAGCCATATCAGAGTAGAGTCTAGAACTGAAGTCTCCTCTTTTCTAATTCACCTACAATTCCTGGCACTGCTTTTTATCTTACTTATCTAGTATATCAGCCAATGGGAAGGTGTTCAGACTACCTCTCACTATGTTCGTGGCTTATATCATAACATACAGGTGAGCATCTCTCACCTCTATGACTGCAGTAGTCTCCCTGCTTCCTTTCTTGCCCTCCTACTGTCTGTTCACACAACAGCCAGAGTAATCTTCTAAAACACAAATCAGATTATATTAATCCCCTGCTCCAAACTTTTCCAGACCTTCCTATCACAGAGAATAAAATCTAGTGTACTTATCCTGGCGTATAGGACCATGTGGTCTGGCCCCTGACTTTGTCTCTACCCTCACTTCCTGCCCCTCTCCCACATGCTGTCTGCACGCCAGCCACATCAGCTTTGCTGTTCCTTAATACACCAAGTACATTTCCCATCAGGGCCTTTGAACTTGTTCCTTTTGCCTGAAGTACTCTTCCTGCAGATTCCCATGATTTTCTTGCTCAGTTAATTCAGATATTTGCTCAAATGTCACCTCTTTAGAGAGCCCATTCCTGACCACCTACTATCACTTGTCATCTTCTGACCCTGCTTTATTTTTCTTCATTGCACTTGTCCCTTTATGACCTCCTATTGTATTTTAATTTGGTGGTTGTCTGCCACCAATAGAGGGTAAGTTCCGTGTTCACTGTTACGTTTCTAGCACCTGGAACATGGCAAATGCTCAATACGTTTATAGAACGAATAAATGAATTTTCGCTCAGCTTTTCTCTGCACACGCTCTATCTGGATGACTTCATCCACTCCTGTGTAAATGCTACTGCAATATGCCAATGGCTTCCAAATCTTAACTTCAGTCTTAACTCCTGAGCTTCCAACTCACTTTCCAACCACCTACTGGACATCTCCCCATAAAGATATCTAAAACACTCTACATCCAAAATTGAACATATCATTTTTCTCCAGTTCTTAGTTCCCATTTCTTTAAATGGTACCACAATCTTAGATGTCCAATCCAGAAACCTCGTGACCCTTTTTTACTCCTCCTTCTTTCTCACCTGAACATCCATTTGGTCTTCAGATTCTGTTAATCTGACTCTGAAATAGCTATCAGGTCTACCCACCTCTCTTCATCTTCAAGGCTCCGACCTAATCCAGGCCACAGGCATCATCTCTCCTCTGAATTACTACATCAGCCTCCAGCCGGTCTCCCTGCCTCCAGTCTCCTTTCCCTCTAATCCATCCTCTGTGGATGTTTTATGTTTCGTCTAAAACATAAGTCTTAAAGTTAGAGATAATGTCCAGGCTTCTAGCTTGAGGAATTAGATGATAATGACTCCTTTCACATTAAATGGAAGAGGAGGCAATCCAGGGACATGTGACATTTGACTGCCTTTGTGGCATTTTTTTAAACTTGGCTGTCTCCTCCCACTAGGTGGCAGAGGTCATCTCATTCATCTTTGTATTTTCTGTGTCCTCTGCACCGGCACCGGGCCTGGCACAGAGCAGATGTTCATGAAAACACATTTCATGTGATTGTCACCCTGAAACTCATTAGGGAAGGGACTCCTCTTGAAATCCACACCTCAGTGGCACCCCACCACTGTGATGATAATATTTATCTTATTGCACGGTAATTCCTGTTGACTTCTCTGCCTCCTCACAAAATGATGGCTCCCTCTTTCATAGCTAAATTGGCAGCACAAAGTAATGCTCAGTAATGTTTGTTAACTAATGACAAACTGCATGTCTCCCTGGTAAATCTTGGTTGCTAGATCTTCCGCTCCTGACCTGCCAGCCTCCACAGCAGCAAGACCGGCCATTCTGCTAGGCTGAGCAACTCTCAGCTCTCTTGGTCCCTGTGATTCATTGCCTCAAGGGTAGCTTTTCATCGCTGCCATCAGCTACTGCCACGAAGGATGTGGGTCACTCTCACCCCTCTTCTCTACAATACCAAATAACCAAAGTTGTCTAAGAGAAATGCTTGTAGAATTTTGCTGTTAACTCTGCTTGGGGAGAGATGCTCATGAAGAAGCAAGTAAACAATGAAGGAAGGGTCTTCCAGATGGAAATCACATTGAATAGAATGGACAAGGACAGGGAGGCTTGAAAGAGGAGTTCTCTAGGACCTCATAGAAGAAAGCTTGTAGGAGATTGGCATGAAAGGAGACTGAAGAGAATGAGAGGCACCAGGACATGGGTTAGGGGAGGAGTTTATAGTATAATTATGACATGATATAATCTAAATTATATAATTATTAAATTATGATAATTGTAATAATAGCTATCATTAATTGAATGCCTCAAATGTCCTAAGTGGTGTGCCAAGTGTTTTACACTCATTATCTCATTTACCCTTTACTAGAACTCTGTGAGTTTAGGTGCTAAGGAGTTTGACCTTCATAGTATTTATCTTGAGGGCATGGGGATCCATTGAAGACTTTGAAGGAGAATTACATGGGCAGATTTGTCTAGGAAATGCACGTGGAATGCTACATACAAAAAAGGAGAGATGTCAGGATAAGGAAAACCATGGGGTCATTATTGGGCTATCAGTCCATAGACACATCAGTCCAGAGAGAAGAGAAGGGACCAGAAGCCATGAAAAGAAGTGAAATGTGGACATCGTAGAAAGCAGACTTGAACCAGGGCAGAGGCCTGAATTAGGATCAGGAGCAATTTGACAGGAGATCAGGAAGAGTTCTTTTTTTTAATAATTTTTTTTCAATTACAGTTAACATACATTATTATATTAGTTTCAGGTGCACACCTGAGTGGTTAGACATTACATAACTTACTAAGTGATCATCCTGATAAATCTTGCACCCATCTGACACCAGTTAGTACAATATTATTGACTTCATTCCCCATGTTGTACTTCACATCCCCATGGCTGTTCTGTAACTTCCAGTTTGTACTTAATCCTGTCACCTTTTTCATCCACCCTTCCAAGCCCTCTCCCATTTGGCAACTGTCAAAATGTTCTCTGTATCTGTGCATCTGTTTCTGTTCTGCTTGTTCATTTATTTTGTTTTTTAGATTCAATTGTTGATAGATATGTATTTATTGCCATTTTATTGTTCATATTTTTATCTTTTTTTTCTTCTTCCTCTTAAGGAAGACCCTTTAACATTTCATATAATACTGGTCTGGTGGTGATGAACTCCTTCAGCTTTTTCTTGTCTAGGAAGCTCTTTATCTGTCCTTCAGTTCTAAATGATAGCTTTGCTGGATAGACTAATCTTGGTTGTAAATCCTTGCTTTTCATCACTATGAATATTTTCTGACAATTCCTTCCGACCTGCAAAGTTTCTGTTGAGAAATCAGCTGACAGTCTTATGAGAATTCCCTTGTGGCTAACTAACTGCTTTTCTCTTGCTGCTTTTAAGATTCTCTCTTTTCTTTTTTTTTCTTTTTTTAAATATATTTTATTGATTACATTATTATAGTCTCATTTTCTCCCCTTTGTTCCCCTCTGCCCTGCAAACCCTCCACCTTAGTTCATGTCCATGGGTCATACATGTAAGTTCTTTGGCTTCAACATTTCCTATACTGTTCTTAATCTCCTCCTGTCTATTTTGTACCTACCAATTATGCTTCTTATTCCCTGTACCTTTCCCCCCCCACCCCGTTTTCCCCCCTCCCTCTCCCCGCTGCTAACCCTCCATGTGATCTCCATTTCTGTGATTCTGTTCCTGTTCTAGTTATTTGCTTAGTTTGTTTTTTAGGTTCAGTTGTTGATAGTTGTGAGTTTGTTGTCATTTTACTGTTCATAGTTTTGATCTTCTTTTTCTTTGGTAAGTCCCTTTAACATTTCATATAATAAGGGCTTGGTGATGATGAACTCCTTGAACTTGACCTTATCTGGGAAGCACTTTATCTGCCCTTTCATTCTAAATGAGAGCTTTGCTGGATAGAGTTATCTTAGATGTAGGTCATTGCCTTTCATGACTTGGAATACTTCTTTCCAGCCCCTTCTTCCCTATAAGGTTTCTTTTGAGAAATCAGCTGAAAGTCTAATGGGCACTCCTTTGTAGGTAACTGTCTCCTTTTCTCTTGCTGCTATTAAGATTCTCTCCTTATCTTTAATCTTGGGTAATGTAATGATGATGTGTCTTGGTGTGTTCCTCCTTGGGTCCAACTTCTTTGGGACTCTCTCAGCTTCCTGGACTTCCTGGAAGTCTATTTCCTTTGCCAGATTGGGGAAGTTCTCCTTCATTATTTTTTCAAATGAGTTTTCCATGTCTTGCTCTTACTTTTCTCCTTCTGGCACCCCTATGATTCGGATGTTGGAATGTTTAAAGTTGTCCAGGAGGTTCCTAAGTCTCTCCTTATTTTTTTTAATTCTTGTTTCTTCATTGTGTTCTGGTTGAATGTTTATTTCTTCCTTGTGGTCCAAACCATTGATTTGAGTCCCAGTTTCCCTCCCATCATTGTTGGTTCCCTGTACATTTTCTTTATTTCACTTTTCATAGCCTTCACCTTTTCCTCTATTTTGTGGCCATATTCAACCAATTCTGTGAGCATCCTGATTACCAGTGTTTTGAACGATGCATCTGATAAACTAGCTATCTCTTTGTCGCTTAGTTGTATTTGTTCTGGAGCTTTGATCTCTTCTTTCATTTGGGCCATTTTTTTTTTTTTTTGTCTCAGCATGCCTGTTACATAGCAAGGGTAGGAGCCTTAGTTAGGTATTCACTAGGGTGGAACAACCCACATCACTACGTTGTGGTGCTGGGTGTGGGGGAGGGGTCCGAGAGGGAACAATGCCACTTGCTCAGCTCTCCGCAGGCCTTCAGTCACTTCCTTCACTACTCACAAGCAAATTGGGCCCTTCCAGTGTGGATTCCTGGGTGAGTGGGTGGGTTTGTGTACGTTCTAGGACCCTGTGGGCCTCTCCAACGAATTCTCCTATGAGACTAAGAGTTTCTCCTGCTACCTCAACCCTCACAGGTTTTTTTCAGTCAGAGACTTTGAAGCTTTATTTCCCTGTGCTGGAACCCTGGGTTTTGAGGTCTGTCTTGCTCCCCAGTTATTCCTCCCAGTTTATCCACATGTGAATGTAGGACTGCCAGCTGCCGCCTTGCCCACTTGAGTCCTCTAGCTGCCACAGCCACCTTGCCATGAGTCCTCTCCACCCGCCTGCCTGTCTCCACTCCTCCTACCGGTCTAGATGAATGTTTCTTCTTTAATTCCTTGGTTGTCAGACTTCCATACAGTTTGATTTTCCGTCAGTTCTGGTTGTTTTTTCTTTTTAAATTTGTTGTTGTCCTTCTTTGGGTTCTGTGAGGAGGCACAGTGTTTCTAACTATGCCTCCATCTGGGCTGGAAGTCTGATTCTCTCTTTTCTTTAACCTTTGGCATCTTAATTTATCTGTCTTGGTGTGGGCCTCTTTGCTTTAGTCTTGTTTGGGACTGTCCATGCTTCCTGGACTTGTATGTCTGTTTCCTTCACCAAGTTAGGGAAGTTTTCTGTCATTCTTCAAATAGGTTTTCAATTTTTTCTTCTCTTCTCTTTCCCACACCCCCAATGATGTGAATGTTGTTACACTTGAAGTTGTCCCAGAGGCTTCTTACACTATCCTCATTTTTTTTTATTTTTTCACTGTTCTGATTGGGTATTTTTTGCTTCCTTATCTTCCAAATCACTGATTTGATCCTTGGCTTCATCTATTCCACTGTTGATTCTTTGTAATGTATTCTTCATTTCAGTTAATGTACTCTTCATTTTTGATTGGTTATTTTTTTGTTTTCTATCTCCGTTTTTATGTTTCCTATCTCTTTATGGAAGTTCTCACTAAGTTCATCTACTTTTCTGCTAAGTTCATTGAGCATCCTTATAACTAGTGTTTTGAACTATGCATTTAGTAGGTTGCTTGTCTCCATATTGCTTAGTTCTTTTTCTAGAGTTTTGTTCTATTCTTTAACTTAGGACATGCTTCTTTGTCTCCTCATCTTTGCAGCTTCTCTATGTTTATTTCTAGGTATTAGGTAGAGCTGCTATATCTTCCAGGCTTGGTAGAGTGGCCTAATGCAGTTGGTGTTCTGTAGGGTCCAGTGGCACAGCCTCCCCAATCACTTAAGCTGGGCACTCCATGTGGGCTACTGCACCTCCTTTTATAGTTAAGCCTTGATTTCTGTTGACACATCAGTGGAAG
Source organism: Macrotus californicus (assembly GCA_007922815.1). NCBI lineage: Eukaryota > Metazoa > Chordata > Mammalia > Chiroptera > Phyllostomidae > Macrotus > Macrotus californicus. The sequence goes on along the minus strand of VMDR010001305.1, from coordinate 104,536 downwards.
GGATTTACCCCTAGGCCAATCAGCTGCAAGGACTGGCTGTAACCACGGACCACCAACCTGTTACCACCGTAGAGGATCAGCTGTCCAGGGGCCCACCCCACAGAGCAGGACTTACTTCAGCAGGGCTCTGGTGCTGGCTAAATCCACCCCTCAAGTGTGTCATTTGTGGAGTTGGTTGGGTGGTGGTGCTTCGATGTGATCTGAAGCTGTCCACTGGGTACACTGGCTCTGGGGCCTCCTGAGAGGTACAGACTAAGGTCAGCTGCTACCTGTGTTCTGCCTGGGGTCACCCAGCATGAGCTACAAGTTCTCTGCTGGTGGCTGCTACTTGTGCTGACCTTAGAGGTGCCCAGGCAAAGCCAAGCTTACAAAGGCCAGCTGATGCTAATGCTGAGCCTTGGGCTACTTAGTGAGAGGTACAGGGCGTGCTAAGGCCAGATGCTGCTTATTTGAGAGGTTTTTGGAAAATCTGAAGTGTGAGCCAAGATAGGTCATTTGTATGGAAAAGCCACTGGAAACAGCTTAGGTGGGCCCAAAAGTAGGGTAGGGTGGAGGCTCAGGGAATCACCTGGTGGAACAAATGGTGTGAGTCAGGTTAATAGTCTCAGATATGTGCCCACCTGCTGATTTCTGTGGAGGGAGGGCTCGTCAGAGGAACAATGGCCCCTGCCAGCACTTCTGTCTGGGAGAAAGCTGTCCCCCTCAGCTCTCTGATGCCAGACAATTTAGTTCCTCCCCATATGTCTCTGGGGCCTTTCAAGCTGCTACCTCAGTGCTGGAACTCAGAGGGAGTAAGTCTGAGTAAGTCCATGTGTGGGCTAGTTTTTTAAAAGATTTTATTTATTTATTTTTGGAGGGAGGGGAAAGGAGGGAGAAAAAGAGGGAGAGAAATACCAATGTGTGAGAGAAACACCTATCAGTTGCCTCTCGTACGTGCCCTGACTGGAAACTGAACCCATAACCCAGACATATGCTCTGAGCAGGAATCAAGCCAGCAAGCTTCCACTTTATGGGACAACAACACCTAACCAACTGAGTCACACCAGTCAGGGCCATGTGTGAGCCCTTTAAGAAGAATTTCCTGGAGCTCCAGAAGCACTCCATCTCCCTTAGCCTCAATTCCTGTGGTTTTTGCAGCCAGAAGTTATAGGGACTTCTCTTCCTGGCACTTGGAACCCTGGGCTAGAGGGCCTAGTATGGGCTGGGACTCCTTGCTCCTCAGGGAGAATCTCTGCAGCCCAGATATCCCTCCCAATTTTTATCAACCACATGTGGGTGTGGGACCAGCCTGTTCTGCATCTCTCTGCCCCTCCTACCATCTCAATGTGGCTTCTTCTTTAATTCCCTAGTTGTAGGGCTTCCATTCAGCCAGATTTCAGGCAGTCCTGAATGATGATTCTTCTGTAGTGTAGCTGTAATTGTGATGTGGTTGTGAGAGGACTGGAGCACTACATTTATCTACTCTGCATTTTGACTGGAAGTCCAGGACGAGTTCTGTTGGATAACTGGAGTTTAAAGAGTTTACATCCACTGACAGTTAAATATAAGAGTCCAATATTCCCAAGAGAGCTCAAGGGTTGAGATAAAATTTTAGAATCAACAGTATATATAGATGGCCATTGGTTCCATGGAAATGTATCCTCATTCTGGACAAAGAACTGGGCTTACTAGACCCTTCATCATCTAACCCTGGCTTACCTCTTGGGAATCATCCCTCAGTGTCCCCTCAGAGCTGCTCTCCCCTAAGGCCATACGGTAATTCTTAGATTTCCCCAGTTGGGTTGTGCATTTTCACCTGCAGGCCATTTCCAGGGCTCTCCCCTCTACTTCTTCCCTACCCCTTTTCACCTGACTAACTCCTACTTGTCCTTCAGATCATATTTCAAAATCAACCTTTGAATTGCTTGCCATTGAAAGGTTGATGTTCTAAGTCTAGAAGAATATGTTTATCCTCTGTTTCCTGCAGCCCATAAGTATACCATCTCACTCCCCTTCAGTCTCCAGGGTAAGAATACTGGGTAGCATAGACAAAAGCCTCCCAAGGCCTCACGTGATTCCATAATAAATTGAATTAGGGAAGCCACATCCAGGCGGTACCTTGGCCTCCGAGCCTAAGAGCCTAAGTCCTGGCCCTTCAGTACAATTTTGGGAAAACAAGGGAATAAGAAAGATCACCCAGGTGAGCCTGCCCCTGCAATGCCATTAGTGATGCTGCAAGTTCATTCTTCCCTCATTTAATAGGCACATTTGTTTATTGTATCTTAAATGTTATTGCCTCAGAGAAGTCTTCCCTGACCTCCAGGCCAGGGGTGGTGCCTCCCCGTGCTCATCCCTGCCATGTCATTGCTCTCATTGTGTTTTTATGACCCGTCTCTCCCACTAGTCTGAGAGCTTCTTGAGAAATACTTGCTTAATAAATGAAATCATTGTGGCCCCATTGTGTGTTATGCTCTATAATGGAACCTGGAGACACCAGGTTTACTAAGACAAGGGCCCCACCCATCTAAGGACTCAATCCTCCTCCCTGGAGATGAGTTGTTTCACTTCAATAAATTACCACAGATCACTTCATCATAATAACAAATGCTCTTCAAGTCTTTGATACAGATAATTTCCTTTGATCCTCACAGCAGCTTTGAGGGGGAAGGAGGATAGATAAGGCAGACATTAGTTCCCAGACCTTAGCTAGCAGGAAGAACAGGGGAGGGGGGCCCGCCATCTTTGTTGTCACAAGTTCACCACTTGAAAGAACAGGGATGAAGGCCATGGGATTCCAGCAGTTTTCGTTTCTCTGGAGCTCCTAAGACCAGAAGTTTGGCTATGGGACCAGGTCTTATCCCATTTCACTCCATCTGGAGGCCATAGGATTGATTCCCTCAACCTTATTGCTACCCAGACTGAAATCGAGGGGCTCTGGGCTAGGAGAGGCCACTGGCTGAGCTCTGACTCCAGCTCCCAGCCCATCCAGGGCAGGATGGGACCCAGTGTAAACCGGATTCACCTTGTAAACAGCTGAGCAGCTGGGTTCCATCTTGGTGGGGGAGCCCCAATAACAACCCAGCAGGACAGCCCCAGCTCAGCAGGACATTGTCCAAAGAAAAAGGGGTGGGGGAGAAAGCTGAGTAAACAAAGAGGGCTGGCCAGTTTTTTAGTCTCTGACTTGTTATTTCAGCTGGACAGTTGCTGTGCTGACTGTGGGCTGGGTTGGCCTGGGCCAGACTGGCTTGGTTGAACTGGGCCCAGCTAAAGTCTCAGTAATCTTCCTTCCCGCATCTCTTCTCTTTTCCCCTCACCTCAACCCGCTTTGCCTTCTCTACTCTAGGCTCACTTCCAGGAAAGGGGACAAAGATGAGGACTGCAAACTAGTGGGGAAAGGCTCCAGGAGATAATGGGAGGGTAAGAAATTGGGCATTTGCCGAGTCTCTGTGCATACATGGAGGTGTATTTAAGATGCTCTGAGAACATAAAACAGAGATCCAAGCAGCTAAGACAGCTTGAACAACATTGTCTCAGACAGCCCACTCTGGCTCTGCAAAGCGAAGCAAGCCTCTCTAACCTTGCAGTGATCTTGACCCCAAAATTCCACTTGGAACCCTAGGACTGTCATTCCTACCTAGTGTCATAATCCAGTCATCCTCAGTCACTGCCCAGGTACAAGCCCCGTATGTTCATCTCCACATTGCTGTGCCCTCCTTCCCCTACTCACTGTCACCTCCCTCCCAGCTTCTCCCTTTTGCCTCTTGAAGCCAGATAAATTCCACTACAACCTCAGCTTCTCTACTTGATGTTCCCTTTACTTCCCAACTTTCTGACATTCAACTTTCTGCAGTGGCCTCTGCTTCATTTACAGCTTGCTTCAGTAGAGACCACTCATTCTCCAGAGGTCCCAGCCGTATTCTCCTCTCGGCCCCACTTCTGGGCTGTAACTTGTCTACCCTCTCATAAAAAGAAAATCCCTTTCCCCTTCAAGCTCTTGACATTTGGTTAGACCATTTGTCACTTGCTGCCTTGGTCATCTCCTGGCTTCTTTGTTGTTCTTCAACTTATAGACCTGTGTCAGTCTTCTCTATTCCATCTCATTCCCTCAGCCAGGGACTTCAGGACCCACAGAATGAGTAGCCATTCAGTACCACCAAGTCTCAGGTCTTTATTTATCCGTCCCTGACCCAATACATTTAATACATTTGATACTGGGATCAAACCAGCAACCTTTGACTTTGCGGAACAATGCCCAAACAACTGAGCCACACCAGTCAGGGCTGCTCTCTTATTTCTTTGCCCAGACTCAACACCTGAACTGTTTTCTCACCAATAATCCTCAAGTCCTTGCACCTGTCCTGTAATTTATTTATCAAAACCCTAACTCTTTACAATTGCCATGGTCTATCGCTACGCCCTTAGCTGAGAGTTGGTGAACAAACTTACACAACTCTGCAGACCTATCCTCCAAAGCATCTGTGTCTCAGTGTTGACCCTCTTCTGTCCCTGTGTCACTCACTCCCCACTGTAGAAAACCAGGATACATGACATCCTCCACTTGGAGCCTCTCCCTTCAACTCCCATTAAACCCTTTCTTCTCTGCTTCTCTCTTCCACAGAGGCCTTCCTCCCCTTGTTCAGGACCAGGCTTCTCTGCCTGAGTACACCTCTCCCTGTAATCTGATTTCATCCTTTCTCGTCTCCCTTCAGTCTGTGTTAACACCAAACCATGCTGTACCCAATAGCCAACAGAGCTAATGTTTACTGAGACCTTCTTACAACCTGTCTCTATCTTAAGCACTTCACATGTGCTAACTCATTTCATCATCACCATGCCCATATTATATTACTCTATACTATACATGCTATACTATAATTACCCCCACTTCACAGATGAAGAAACTGAGGCACAGAGATTACATAACTTAATCACAGTCACACAGCTACTGAGTGGTAGAGTCAGGATTCAAACCTTTGCAGCCTCACTACAGAGCTCATGCTTTTTGCTCTACTGATTCTCTGCTAAGAGCAACCCTTGCCTCCGCTTACTTTGCCAAATTTGTACTCATCCATAAAGACTGAGCTCAAGAATCACTCACTCCAGGGAACACTCCCTACCACCCTTCCCCAGCCTTACTGCTGCCTATCTGTAGCATTTAGTAGATGCCTCGTAACTTTTTTTAAAACAGCATTATTAAAATATAAGTCGCATACCACACAATTTAAAGTGTGCAATTTAATGTTTTCTATTAGCATATTCACAGGCTGTGCAACCATCACCACTAATTTCAGAACACCTTTGTCCCCTCTAAAAGAAGCCCCATTAGCAGTCAATCCCCCTCCTTCCCTCCCCAGCCCTGACTAACCACTAAACTCCTGTATCGATTTGCCCGATCCTATCAGTGGGACCCTACAATAGGGGTGTTTGTGTGTGCAGCTGGCTCCCTTCATTGTGGCATGTTTCAATACCTCATTCATTCTTGTGACCAAATAGTGTTCCCTCGTATGGATATGCCACAGCTTATCCTTTCATCGGTCAAAAGACATTCGGGTTGTTTCCACTTTTGGGCTATGACGAATAAGGTTTTTGTGTGGAAGTATGTTTTCTGTTTTCTTAGATATATACCTAGAAGTGAAATTACTGAGTCTTTGATATCCTATATTTAATATTTTTGGAACTGCAAAGCTGTTTTCTAAAGCAGCTGTACCATTTTACATACCCACCAGCAAATAATGAGGGTCTCAGTTTACATCCTCACCGACATCTGTTATTACCTTTTTGCTCTAGCATCCTAGTGTGTATGAAATGTCCTGACAAATGTTTTTTAAACTAAATATTAACCCAGGGGTTCTCAAGGAAGGCTGACCTTGGAGTTATGGCTTAAAGAGCAAGAGTGAATTTACCAAGGGGACAAGGAGGCAGTGAGACAGGTGGCTGCCAGCTCTGAACTAGGGAATTTCACAAAGGACCTAGAACCATTATTGGTGAGACCTGCAGAAGACATGATTCTAGGAAGAGAAAAGACTGAGTCAGAACAGCCAACGGTCTTCACTGGATCAAATAATGGGTAGACTCCTCCATCCAGAGGAAATACAACCAGGATAAATATTTGAATTTGAGTACATGCAGATAGAAGGGAGACAAAGCTAGAGAAGCTCTGGGCAACTTTCGGTAGCAATTCAGAAGAACCTAGCAAGTGCTATGGCTACCCTCAGGCATCTGGTACCATTTGGATTCCAGAACATTTGAGGGAACAGATAGTTCTGCTCCACTCTGTACTGCTCAGACCAACCTGGAGGCCTGTGTCTAACGTGGGGGAATAGGCGCCAATCAACAACTCTATTTGCCACGGCAGAACACAGAGCTTGATAGTTTGCCAAGAATGACATGTTTCTATCATTTAGCGCCTACGACCTTCACAACGTTCCTGGAAGTGAGGTAATAATAATAGCTAATATCTACTGAGTGCTTACCGTGTGCCCAACATGCTTTGTTCTCAGTGTTTTACACGTGTAAAATCACATAATCTTTGTAACAACCTGAGGTAGGTAAATTACCTGCATTTTTCAAATGAAGAAACAAGCACAGAGCGTTAAGTAACTTAGCCGAGGTCACACAGTTAGTGAGTGGCTGGACCAAGACTCAGACCCAGAGTTATTGAGGCTTCATGGAAACCTTCAGCACTAGCTGCTTCCGCAGGAAGTACAGGACTGGACCTTAATCTCTCCCTAGAGTCGGGAAGCCCCATCTGAGCCTAGACACCAGAGTTCTGGTGCTGTGGGACCTGCAGGGGAGTGGCTCCATCACTGAGACAAGCAGACTCTTACATGTGGGCTTGTTTGCTCGAGCACCAAGGGCAAGAATGAGAACAAACCGCATTCTTGAAGGTGTTTACGAGGATTTGGGAGCAGTTAGTTCTGGGCATTTGTCCGGAACAAGCAGCTATTTGTGGATATTGTTTACCCTTTCTGCCTCTCTCCTCATCCTATGACCTCTGCTGACCTCCTCTGACTGAGAAGGTCTCCACTGAGGTCCTGGCCTGTCCTTGGACCACATCCTCAAGAAGTCATTCCAGTGAGGAAGTTGTCCCTTCATCTAGTGTTATTTCAAAGAAACTGAATCCCAAAAAGAAGTGCCTTGCTCAAATTCATAATGCCATGAAATAATGAGCCTGGGATTTTGAACTGTGTCTAACTCTGGACGTTCGCTTTTCCCCTTTATCATAGACTCCTTTTCTCACCGGGACAATAGAAAATGGGACTGACATTCTCACCAGAACAGAACTGGAGGGCCTGTGAATCATGATACTTGAAATGGGGTCATCATATTGGAAACCATCAAATGGTCCAGAAATGCTCGACCTAGAAAAAAGAATATACCAGGGGACATTTATTAGTGTTTTTAGATTCCCAAAAGGCTGTGTGTGAGACAGAGATCAAACCTTTTCTGTCTGGGCCCAAGAGGTTAAACACACTCGTGGGCAGAACTTCCAGGGAAATAGATTTTAGCTCAAACTGTGTGTGAACTTTCTAAACAGCCAAAGCTCTCGAAAGCAGAAATGCTGCCTGGGGATGTCTGGAGTCTCCCGCTCTTAGAGGTATTTGGGCAGGCTGCCTGTCAGGAATATTGTAGAGATAGGTGGGATCATGAACCTTGAGCCTTTAAACAGAATAGTCAGGGGTTCTTGGCTCCAAGTCCAGCTCTCTTGGCTATCAGAGCTCTGGAAGCCTCGGAGCACCACGCTTGCCACCTGGCCTACTCTCTCTGGTTGAGTATCCTTCCTTCCCAACGTGTCCTCCAGCTTCTCCAGGAGATTGAGGAGAGGAGACTAGCATGCCTAGGGCCCCAGTTTGGTGGGTGATAGCCCCGCCCCCTCCAGGTGTTGCTTTTTCTCCGATGTTGGATAGGATTCTTAGACCAAGAAGCGGAGCCAAGGCTGGGCCCAGAGCCAGGGTCCCGACCAGGGGAACTTTATGAGAGAAACGCGTATCTGTGCTCGAGAGCTAAGGTCTAGGGCCACATCCTGGCTGAGGGAGGGAGTGTCTTGAAGGACTGCCTGTCTGGTGGGGAGAAGGGAAGTCATTTGATGACATCTTCATTAGGATTTTCCTCTCGTCATACAGCCCGCTCCGCACTCACACACATATTTAACTATTGGAAAAACGGTTTTAATACCCATGGCACATTGTCCTTGTGTGATATAAAATCCAATGACATGTGGCATTTGGAAAAGGTCACTTCTCCCATCAGGATTCATTAGCCTGTTTCAGCCTCTACGCCTGCAGCATGGGTCCCAGCTGCCTGTCCCCTGCAGTGGGGCCAGCTGGACAGGTGGAGCCCACAGGGACCCTCCCTGGAGAGCAAAGGGACTCTCCAGGGCACTAGTCAGGGAATCCTTGCCTTGGACAAGCTCTTTTCTACACGTGCCTGAGAAGTAGGGAGGGCTGGTATCCAGAGAAAACAAAGCCATTGGCCAGACAACCAGGGCTTTTGGGTCTGGAGCGCCTGGTGAGGGAAAGACAGAACCGAAGCCTCAGTGTTTTCCTAATAGTCTCATCTTGGGGCAGAGGGAAGTAGATTCGAGAGACTCTGAAGAGAGCAGAGTGGATTCCATGAGAAGGCAAAAGATATAGGGAAAGAAAGAGGCCTGAGAGGCCACAGTGAGCAGGATCCTGGGCCTTCCTTTGCGGGACCTGGGTAGAACCTGGAATCTCCTGATACAATATTTTATTCATTCCTTTTTGGCAAAGCTGGGTCCCAAGTCTGGTCTTCTTATGTTACTCTTGTGTTCTTCATGTTCTTGGATTTCATCTCTAGGTATAGAGCAGCTGTGCCCACTAGCCAGGTCCATGGGAACGGGCAGCATTTGTCAGCACTGGCATTGGTGGGGCTAAGGGACGAGCCAGCCAACACCAGCATCCATGCCTCCTCCAGGTCCTGTGTGTGAACAGTGCTGGGTCTGCATGGAACACCCAGCACTCACCTTGGGTGGTAATCTCTCACCAGCCAACTGGGAGCTGCCTGATCCTGGTTCTTGGTCTGTTGGGAGTTACCAATGGATCACAAGGAGCTCTGGTTTGAGATTAGAAGAACGAGAGCAGAGTAAAAGAGACAACTTTGAAAACATTAGAGCTAGGGGCCAGTGAGCTAGGATGAGGGGAAAGGGAATGAGATATTCCCTGAGGGAAAGCCTGAGAACCCAGCACCCCAGCATAAACAGAGGGGGCCCTGGATCCTCAACTGTGTTGTCAGTCCACTCACACCCTCATGTGCCCCTTAGAGATCTACTCCTACACTCTAGTATTTAGAGGATGGGCTTCCAGCAGACTAAGGAGGAGTTCCCATGAGGCCAGGAGAAAAAAGAGTGTGGTGTGTCAGAAGCCAAGTAAAATAAGCATTCCAGAAGGAGGGAGTGGTCTGCTGTGCTACAAAGGTACTGCTGGTAGAACAGGTGAGGCTTACCGATATTTAACCACAGCAAAATGGTGTCATGGGCCGTCCTGGCAGGAGCACTTGGAAGAGAGCATGGAGGAGAAGGAAGAGAGAATGATGAGTGGTGATGTCTCTTTTGAGGAGTTGTGCTCCCAGGAGCAGATGTATACATCTGTACAAAGACTCATTTATTCATTTGAGAAACCTTTATTGGGGTCCTAATCTCTGTGAGGTTCTACACTGGATGCTACGTACTCAGAAGTAAGCAGCACAGCCCTTGACCATGGCAGCCTCATGAAGTAAGTGGTGAACGAATGAGATGAAGCCTCAATTTCCCCACCATTGTAGCTTCATTTTTCTTACTAGAGAGAAATCCCTGCGCTCTCTCTTTATGAAACTTGGCATGCCCCAGACTTTGTAAACTGCCCCAATTCAAATGTGTTGACCTGTTGCCATACCAGGTGGTCACGCTAGGTTCTAATTTTTTATTTAGAAAATGTGGTCATCATGGGATTGTTGTGAGAGTCAAAAGAATTAATCACATGAAAATATTCTGTGACCGGCCGACTACTGTATCGGTGCGAGGCAATATTCAAACTGACTTACACTAGAGAGGCAGGCCTGGCCACGCCTTTGTGCTTTCAGAGTAACTTGTCCATCCCTCCTTCCCAGCTCTGGCCTCCCATTATTGTTCATGTGTTTTAAGGTATGTGCCTCTCACACCAAACTGTGTCTGACCCAGGGCCTGGTGCACAGTGTAATGTCTCCATAAAGATTTATTGGATTTCTGAATGGATAAATGGTGAGGGACATAGACAAGCAAACAGCAAATTGTGATGTAAGACAGGATGAGATGATAGTTACCGTCACTAACACTTATTGAGGACTAATGCTAATTTCTTTTCATGTGCTGCCTCACACCATTTTCCCAGCTACACAATGAGGTAGGCAGTACCATCCCTCTTATAAGTGAGGCTCAGAAAGGTTAAATGACGTAACCAAGATGCACAGGTCCTGCCCTGGCCAGATGGTTCAATTGGTTGGAGCATTGTTTCCCCACACCAAAAGGTTGCAGGTTCAATCCCCGGTTGGGGCACATGTGGGAGGCAACCAATCCATGTTTTTCCCGCGTTGATCTCTCCCTCTCCCGCTCCCTCTCTCTCTTTCTCCCTAAAATCAATAAACAGCCCTGGCTGGCATGGCTCAGTTGGTTGGACATCGTCCCGCAAAGCAAAAGACCACAGGTTCGATTCCTGATTAGGGCACAGGCCTGGGTTGCGGCCCATTCCCCAGCTGGAGCACATACGAAAAGCAATTGATTGGTGTTTCTCTGTCACATCGACGTTACTCTCCCTCTCTTTCTCCCTTGGGTGAAGATTTAAAAAAAAAGGATGCACAGGTCCTGAGGGCCTGAGGCTCCTGCTCACTCCACAGAGTACAGAAAGGGTCCTTCAGCCCTTGGATTGTCCCTCCTTTAGTCCCTCAAGTCAGAGCCCAGACAATTGGTCATGAACCTACCCCTTAAATCTTCTCCCCTCCTTCACCAGGGCAGGCTAGTCTAACCTTAAGCAGCTGCTAGGAAAGGAGCTTCCCAGAGCTTTCATTCCCTTTTACAACCCTTGTCAAATTCCAAAGCAAATCGTAAATTCATTAACCTTGAAAGGATTAAGCTGCACAGCTTACTTAGCACCGTAAACAAGATCATCGGGATGTTGATTTTCCCCTTTTATTGCTTCACCTGAGGAAAGCCTGGCTGGCTCCAACTCTGGAAATAGGTGTTGGCTCCCCCCAAGACGCAGGGTCTGAGGAAACCCCGGCTGGCTGTTCCTTAGTGGGTGCTGGTACCAGACTGGGGCTTAGCTGCCACCCCCACCCCCCGTCCCTGGCTGGCCTCGGCACAGCCAGAAGCAACCATTTCTAACCCATCCACCTGAGCCCATCCCTCTTTAGCTGACACTAGGCATCCTGGGGAAAAACAGAGAAAGAAAGCTCAAACACCTACCCTCCAGGCCACCTGGCTCTCCCAGCAAAGATGGTATTGAGGTGGCATATCCCTTCTCCTGGCTCCCAAGCCCCTGGGGATTTCCCCTAACTCAGCTTTTCCCTGGCAAGGCGGCCATTGTCTGTTTAACCATCTCCCTCCAGCAAATTAGTGTCCCTGTTGGGCAGGATTGTGCCCTCTTCTGGTGCTTGGGACCCCATTCCCTCATGTCATTTCTGAGACACAGCTCAAGCAATGACTCTCTGCCCTGGAGCCCCAGCGCTCCTCCACACACTAAAAAGAAACACGAGGTTGTTAACCAGACCCTGTAACCCTCTCGCTCCCCTGTCCAAGTTCTTGAATGGGTTGTGCACCCTGGACACCTGTCTGTCCTCCTTCCCTCCCATTCCTCCTTAAACAACTGCCGCTTCTTGTGTGTCCCTAGTGCTCCCGACCCTGCTTTTGCCTAGGTCAGCGACACTCAAACTACCAAGTCCAATAGGTGCACTTTAGTCATTTGTTTGTACTCTTACTCAACAGATATTTAATGGGCTCCTAGGTGCTGGTGACACCACAGTAAGCAAAACAGAACAAAATGGGGACCCTGAAAAGTTAAGCCAAATGGTCCTAAGTTCAGACTGCCAGCCCACCTGGGTTCCTACCTTGGCTCTGCCACTTAGGAAGCTATGTGACCTTGGGCAAGCTCCTTAACCTGTCTGGGGCTGGCTTGCCAACCTCTAAAATGGAGTAATCATAGCATTGTCGTGAAAAGGGTTGTGAGATGAAGTGAACTACACAGGTAGGGCCCTGAGGTCAGTGTGTGGCACAGAGCAAGTGCTTTGTCCACGGTCACTTTAAGTCACTCCACTAACATCACACAGCTGGCAAGTGGTGAGGCCAAGCTTTGGAACCAAGTCTACCTGATTCCAGAGCCTTCACTCTTGGTGGCATCATGCTACCTACCTCCCTGTTCTTTCTGTCCCCCACATCCACCCCTACTACCCTGGGCTATTTGGGCTTCGCTCAGTATATTAAGTTAATCAGTGCCTCTGTATTTGGAAAGGCTAGGCAACCAGAACAATAGTCATTCAATGGATAGAAATGAGGTGGAGAAGTTTCCAATTTCAACATGTTTCATTTGAGGTGAGAATAGAGCATTTTAATGGATGTGTCCTTCAGGCTGTTGATAGTTCAGGATCGGAGTTCAGGAGAAACGCCACATCGGAGGCAGGTTTGGGAGTCAAGCAGAGAGAAAAGTTGAAAGTCCGCAAGGGTAAAAGGATAAATTCTCGTGGAACCTGATCAATAAAAGAAACAAGGAGGCAAAATATAACCAGAGTCACTGATTTTAGGAAGAATCTGACAGTAACCAGAGGGAGGTGGGAGAGGATAATGGGGGAGAAGAAGGGGAAGGGTTTTCAGGAACAATTATAAAGGAGTTATGGACAAAACCAAGGGGGTGGAATCAGGGAGAGAGGTGAGGATGGCTGGTGTTGGGGGAGTGGTGATAAGGTAAATACAGACAACTGTACTTGAAGAATAATAAAACATTAAATCTATAAATAAAAAAAAAAAGAGATAAATTCTCCGAGAGCAAAGAGCACAGGAGTGAGCCTTGGTCAGAGGAAATGGGAGGCAGTGGCAAGGTACTGGTGCCAGGTCAGTGGAAGAGGAAGGAAGGACAGGGAGATGGCACAGCAGGAGCCCCTAGGAAAAGTCACAGCTATCATGAGAAGGAGGCCTTGGGAGAAGGAGCTCCCGTGGGGCTCCAGTGAGCAGCTGAGGATGAGGCCATCATGGTGACGTCATCAGTGACAGAAGCTCCATCCCAGAGGGTGAAGGCAATGAGACCACGGGTACAGGCCCCTTATTTCAGGGGGCAAATTAGAAGACAGAGGAAAATTAAGAAGGGGGGCATCGGAAGTAGCAAGGTCAAGAGAAGGGCTGGCCATTGTAAGAGTTCAGAAGTTATACACAAGTTTGAAAACAGAAAAGAAAGGACTAATCTAGGGGCCAAAAATGCAAGAGCAAGAGTTGTAGATAGACCTGAGGGTGAAGTCCCTGCTGAGGACTGAGGGAATTGGCTCTAAAGGACAATAGGCACTGGATCTGAAGAAAAGGCAGAGATTCTGAGAACTGGTAAAATGGAAGGAACCAAGTAGAAGCAAGTGGTGTTCGAGCTGAAGAGAGGCACGGCAAACGCCCTTTCCATGGTCTCCTCAGCTAACAGAATTCTAACCCTGACCATTCATTGAGTAGCTCACCTTAGGAAGTGAAATGAGATGTGCCCTCTCCAGTCTCTACCAACCAGCTACACCTTCTCACACATTCCTGCTTGGATGAGTAGGCTGATCCCTTAACAACATGGGCAAATCCGCCCCTAACTCCCAGTTCCTTCAGGGTTTTAAAAGTTTGTGCTTTTTGAAATTCCAATGTCACACCTGATTGAAGGCACCCCTCTCCTGGTTTTTAGTCCTCTCCCCCTCGGAACCAGCCAACAGCTCTACTGGCGGGGAACAGGGAGAGGGGGTGGGGCAGCTTCTCTTACCGCCCCCGCTGCAGCTCCAGCTCTTGGTGGAGTTACTGTTTCCTCGGCCGGCCACCAGCCGGGTATGCGGCTTCTTTGTGGGGCTGGCTCCCTTGCGGGGCGAGTGTGCTCAGCAGACTCAGCCTGCCTGCGCCTTCGCTCCCTTCCTCTTCTGTAGAATGCCCGACACTGACTCCCACCTCACAGGGTCAGCGTTAAGGGCTAGACAAGTGCTCCACGTAAAATACTTGCTCCACAAATGGAACCCCTTTACTGGATGCGTGAGTAGGGCAGCCCCTGGGCATGAATGTTCACTTGTGTTTCTGTCAAGATGTGTGCGTGTGCCTACCTGTGCGTGAAAGAGAGAGTTATGTGTGGGCTGGGAATGGGGCACCCTTGTGAGTCAGCTATTGTGTGTGTCATTGCCTACAGCTGACCCCAGGGCTGTAAATCCTGCCTCTATGCCCGCTAGAGTGAACACTTTATAGCCCAAGGTCAGGACCATGAATCATAAGTGGGGCTGGCAGAAGCAGTCAGCCTGGGCTGGGTGGGGCCAGGCCAGGCTGAGGAGCTGGGTGGGAGGAGTTCCCGGTGTTGGGACCACTCGGAAAGGGGCCCTGGGCATCTCCTGCAGTCCAGATATCCGGGAGCCCAGCTGTTAGCAGGGTTACAGTTTCCCGGAAGCCTCCACTGGCAGCACCACTCACACCGGGGCTGTGAGCCACGCCCCTGCCCTCCCAGAACGGGCCTCCCCTGCAGTCTGGGCACCTGCAGCACCGCTGCACTTCGGGCTTCAGAGGATGCAGGCCCTGAGCCCTAGGCTCTTAGGCTGGAGCATGTGGAGTGTCTGGCCCTTTGAGCCAGATGCTTTTATTTCTTCTTTTCCTTTGCAATCTGTCTTGGGGAAAGTGGCCCCAATAAGGCAGCCCTTTCACTCTGAAACCTTTTTATGACTCCAGCCATAATTAACTTGAGTAATAAAATTTTTCAAATCCAAATAGATATAATTAACATTTAATGCCCCTGGTTGGTGCTGGTGGCTGGGCCCATTAAGAGCGCAGTATTGATTGAGAAGGTGAGCCAGCTGGGCCTGCTGCTGGGCCAAGGGGCAGAGGTAGCTGGAGCCTAGGGCCGCCTACAGGCCGGGGCCCCAGCCCAGGTGTGAGGAGGATGGCAGCTGGCCAATCCGCATTCCTGCCGGGGGACCGGGGCGTGAAGAGTACAGGCCCAGGTGGGCTCACTTCTGCCGTTCGTCCACGGTGGCTCGCCCGCCTTCAGACCCTGGCATCTCAGGCCTCCCTCCCTACTATACGCTTGCCCACCAGCCTGCACACTGCCTTTCCTGTGCGTGAGGCCTGCCTCCTCTCCTGGAATTCATCAGGCTTCCAAAAGACAAAGCCATGTCTTCTCCCCAAGGAGCCCCCTGGCTTTAGGCATGCTCTTCCCACTATATCTCCTTCCTGACACACTCTGCCCAGCTAGGTGCTTCAGGTTGAACTCTAAACCGGCTGGCCAGATCAGAAGTCTTACCTGACTCCCCAGCATGACTTACACCTCCCTACTTCCAACCAAACTTAACATCCTGCAGGAAGCTGGTGATAGAGTTGAGAGGAGCATTCATTTGAATCCCAGCCCCTCCATTTCCCTGCTGTGTGACCTTAGGCAAGTCACCAGCCTCTCTGAGCCCCAGTGTGCTTATCTGTGAAATGGAAATAACAAGAATATCTACCTCCTAAAGGCAGAGTAATGTCCATCTTAATCTCACGCTTGCCAGGAGTTCCAGGTGATGGGATTGTTCCAGGTAATGTCTCCACTACATGTTCCAAAACAGGCTTAAAGAAGGCAAAACCCTCAACCTCTTGCCTTACGCTTCCATTTCTCCCAGTAGTTTAATTTAACTCATATACATAAACACCTATTCTGGAAGCTACAAAGAATAAGATGATTCTAAGACCAGGTCCCTGTACTCAGGGAGCTCCTGGAGTGAGGTACATGGCAGGGAAAGGGGGTACACACAATCAGCCGGTTTAACTTAAGGCTGCATGGAGAGCTGTGCAGGCTGTGGGCCCTGGTGCAAGTTCAGGTGCAAAGTGCTGTAGCAGAAATGGCTGACAGCTGTGGGCCCAGAGCAAAGGCAGGTATGAGGACAGAGGAACTGCCAGTGATGGATGGGGTACCTGAAGCTGATGCGTGTGGCTCTGTGATATGTGGCCCTGTGATATGTGGCCCTGTGGTTGCTGACTCAGATAGGGTCCCTAGAGAATGGATTTTTTAGTGGGGAGCCCTGAGCTAAAGTTTCACAGGGGTGGTACGTGACTTCCCAGCTCAACCACTCAGCGTGTTAGAAGGGCCAGCCTCCTGGGCAATTGCCCACCCTTTGGTGGGATAGGCAGCCCACCCAGGCCCTGCTGGGCAGGGAGAGTCTAGTCAAGGGACTGAATTTCTTCCTCTGCCCATCTTCCCTCCTTCTTGTGCCCCTGCCCCCAGGCTCGTAGTCCTCTGCTCTCTGTGTGTTCAGTCTTCCCTATCCCTTCAAGGGCCTTCCTTTCAACAGTACCTTCCCAGCCTTTAGCAGCCCCATTCTTCCTCGGGACTCTCCCAGCCTATGGGGCCTTCCACCAGGGTCCTGAATACTTCCTGCCTTAGGCCAGGTCTTACATTTAACTTAAACCTGAGGGAGTCTCTGCTCTCTCCACTGCCCCCCTCCCAAGTGTTTGCTCCTGTCCGTACTCAACACCATCTTTACTCTTTGAGCCCAGGCTCTCTCCCAGTGCTGCTTACTCAGAAGCTATGGGGAGTGGATGCTCCTGATACTAGACAGAGCTAGAGAATAGGAAACCTGGGGTGGGCATTAGCTCATCCCTTTACCCATTCACTCATTTGACATCACTCACTGTGCCAGGCCCTGGTGAGAAAATAGACAAGTATAGTTACAATGTGACAGGTAGGGCTTGGAAACTATAAGGACATATAGTCTTGCCTAAAGGTCCAGGTAGCACCGCTACCTAGAAGAGTTCACCGTGAAGCTGAGCTCCAAAAGGTGGTTTTCCAAGCAAAGGGAACAACATATATAAAGGCCTAAAGGTGAGAGAAAATGGCTCATTTGAGAAACTGGAAGAATCCGGTATGCCCAGAGCAAGATGTGCACAGGGAGAAGTGGGCAGAGCGAGGCTGGCCAGGTAAGTGGTGGTCTGCGCATAAACGCCCTGGCAGGCCTTGCTAGGGAGACCCTGTCAGTGCTAGTTGGGCCCTTTCAAGTCCCACCTCCATTACGTGCTGCTGGGGGACTTCGGGTATCTTGCCTGAGTCCTGAGTCAGCTGCCTCATCTCTGAAAAGGGAATAATAATCCCAGGTGCCTCCACCACATGCAGGGATCAAACTGTTCCGTGCTGGGCCAGGGCCTGGCTTATTAGGGTGTGGTTGCAGACATGGCCAACACATGTCCTTCTGCAAAGCACCATTCTAGTCACAAGCCTCAATTCCCTATCTAATGATTAGGTGGGGGGTGGCAGCAATAACATTGCCGGGGGTGGGGTGCGCTCTATAAATCCACCCGGCTCTGAAATGCCACGGCCATGTTATTCCCGGCCTCACAACACACCCTTGGCTCCTAAGGCCCACAGAATGAAGGCCAGGGGAGCCCCACCAACCTGTACCACCCAGACCCTACGACTCCCCTCACCCTCCTCCTCCAGCCACATTCAGCAGCCCTGCTGGGCCACCTCTGCCTTTGCCTTGGTCACTGCTCCCCACTTCCCTCTCTTGCCATCCCACACTCTAGACCTTGGCAGTGCCTCCTCCAGGAAGCCCTCGCCTCGTCTGGGCACTGACCTCATACTCCAGCCTCAGAGCAGTGCCCAGCCTGAGAGCTTCGGAGCCCGGACCACACTTCTCCCACACCCTCAGAGCTCTGGCCCCCAAACTTTGAGGGTGTCCCCAGGATTAAGTTTGGAACAGTGCATGATAAAAATGAAAGGAAGGGAAAGAAAGGCAGGGACAGACAGACCAATGGACAATGGGGAGAGAGGGCACAGGGCAGGCTCTCCCTTCTGCAGACCCAGCCCGAGCCCCAGTCAGCTTCACCTGGGTTCCTTCCCCCAGCCCTGCTCTGCGGTTTAGACTGAGAACTAGGACATGATTTTTAGCGAAGGGGTGCTGGCGGTGACAGGGCTTAGAGGCCCGTGGCGCAGCTGGTAACAGGCTGTGCCTGGCCAGGCCTCCCAGTGCCCTGTCTCTGGACCTCTTTGCACATAACCTCCAGCCCAACCCCTTCGCAGCTGCCTCCCTGCTGACACTGGCCTGTGTTGTCCTGATGACCACTGTCCACTACGCCTGGGGGAGGGCCAGGCCTGCGTGGAGGGAGGAACTCTAGAGCCCGTGGGCAGAGCCTCCTAAGGCTCTCCTGTTGTCAGCCTGGTCTCCCGCGCCCCCAGATCCACAGCTGCTCCCCAGTTTTCCCAGGAGGGCAGGAAGGCATGAGGAGACAAACTCTGAGAGTCTCTGCTTCGGGCTGTGTACACTCATTCATTTGTTAAAGCAGCGTGGAGGCCAGTTGTAATCCTCAGTCTCCAGGTCTGAGGAAATGAAGATCGAGGTAGACTAAGGCCTTGCCCAGAAGATACATGGGTAGCAATGCCAAACTGGGTTACAAGACCAGGTCTGTGACTCCAAAACTCATGTTCCACCCTCCCCAGCTCCCTCCGAACTCCACTCCCTACCTTTAGCCCAGCCCCTGGCCCTGAGCTTCTGGCTGTGAGTGAGCCACCGGGGCAGATTATAGGAAGTGCAGGTGAGAAGAATGCCAATGTGGAAAGAAACAAGTTCACAACTTGAGGGGAGAGTGACATGTTTCTGGTGAGGAGATTGGGCCCAGAGCTGCTGTGGTGTCTTCTCTAGCTGTCTCTCTGGGTCATGGAAGCCTGGTAGGTAGCCACAGAACAGACCAGGAGCAGAGCCTGCAGACCCCCTACCACTTCCCAGGACTCAACAAGGGGAAGGGAGTCTCCCTTCCCTGGTCTCCCCCATGTCCAGGTCCCAGCAGAGGGCAGGGGACCATTGCACCTCCCATCCTGCCCAGTCTTTGCTCCTGACACGATTACTCAGCCAGATGTTTTTGGTGTAGGAGACAGGACAGAGCCCTGGACCACAGGAGCCAAAAGTTCCTCTGTTAAGCTTACTCAGACAACTTTGGACAAGTACTTTTTACCTTGCCCTGCCTATGGTACTAAGTACCCCAGGATGTTAATAATAGTGACCACAGTGGCACATACTTGACACAAAGGGCTTGCATGTGCTAGGCACTATTTAAATGGCTTTATGCATAACCCTGTGAAGTAGGTGCTTTTATTTTTTCCGTTTTACAAATGAGAAAATTGAGACACTAACAAGTTAAGCAACTTTTCCAAGGCATTCAAAGGATCCTTTTATTTAAATGGTTGGTGACAGAGTGATTTCTAAAACTGTAGAGATATTTTGTAAAGGTTGACGTGCTTTATAAATGCAGAGGTGGTTTTCCTAAATAGAGGCATTTTTAAGTGGAGGTGGGTGCTTTTTAAAGGCGGAAGTGTTTGGCATATGCAGGAGTATTTTATGTTACACAGTGCTGCCCAGCGTCAGAGATGGTTCTTCTCTGATTGGACCCGTCTCCTAGACTGCAGACTTGGGGTGGGGGTACGGATCACAGTAGGTAGCCCACCAGGCAAGGCCCAATTGCTCCTATTTAGAATAGCATTTCTACTTAAAAATCACAAAATGTCACGCTCGGAAGGGATAAATTCTTACAGCTCAGCTCAGATAACCCATCACCCCTGCGAGAATTGGCTTCTGTAGTACTCAGGGGGGTCAGGCGGGGAACAGGGCTGGGAAAGAGGAGGCTCCCTCAGAGAACCCTTGATTTAGAAAGTAAAGCCCCAGAGGCTGCTTTGCTCATCCCCACACCCCTCACTACACACACACACCCTTTTCACCAGCATTCAGTGCTGAATTAATGTCCATACTTCCTTTCTGCCTTTCCCACATCCCGGAAAGTGGAGCCCTTAGGATGGAGGAGAAAATGGAGCAAAGATGAGACCCCCACTTCCCCCACAGAAAGGGGCCTTCCAGGAAGAGTGTGGGAATGCCCACTGTCAACTAGACTGCCAAATCGCTTTCCCCCTGCCTGGGGAAAGTGCCCGAGTTCCATGGCTGAGGCCAGGGCGAGCTTAATGGGGCCTGTGTCCCAAACCCTCCTGCCCCACTGTCCTGGTCAGGCTGGTACTGAGCAGAAAGTGTGGCAGAGGACAAGGAAGGTTACCAGAGAGGCTCAGGGGCATTAAGTCTTGGGACAGGACTGAAGCAAGTGATAGCCCAAGGGCTGGACTCCAGGAGACACGAGAGCTGGGCTGAGGTTGGCATTGGGATACAGCTCTGAAAGCGGGGACTGGCTTATTTGGGGGCATTAGGGTTAGGTTCAGGTGCAGATTGAAGCTTCAGATTCGAGCTAGTTGGTAGGGCTGGGTTGGCTCAGAGCACTGGGGTTAGTTTTGCTTCAGAGCCTCCCTAGAAACTGCCTGCTTTGTGCTGGTCTAGCTGAGCCCATCTCCAAGAAAGAGGGGATCCCGAAGAGTCACCCAAGGCCTCTGGTCTGGGAGGAAATAGGACTGAGGTGAGGATCGGCTTTGGGAGGGAGTGGAGTCAGTGCCCCCACTGGGAAGCCAGCTAGGTTCAGACCTGCCACTCAAAGGGTGTCCCACAGACCAGCAGCACTCCCCTAGGAGCTCCGTGGAAATGCAAAATCTTGAGACCCGCTCCAGAACTACCCAGTCGGAATCTACATTTTGACACAAACTCCTAAGTGTTCACGTACACTTAAAGTTTGAAAAGCACTGGGGAGTTTTCTTGGCTGGAAGCCTGAGGTGGGGGTGGGACAGGAGAAGGGGGTGGCAAGGAAAGCCAGGGAGCACCCTGCACCTGAGCCTGCTCCAGGGCCTCCTGGCGGACACCCCCTCCCAGTGCTGGAGCCACAGCGACACCTACTGACCATGGACACCTAGGCCACCCCCTCCAGGACATCTGGACCCTGTGGTCCCACCCTGCCTAGCCTCCACCCAGACGCTGGCTTTCCTGAGTTCTGGGGATCTGGCTTCCCCAGCTAGACTGGAGCAGGTGTGGGTGGGGCAGGGCTGCATGCAGGCTGGGGCTCTGAGGCTCCAATATAAAGAAGACAGGACAAGCAAGCAGGTGTCCTCGAAGGCGCGCAGAGCTTGGGTCACACACCGAGCCTGGCATTCTCTCCATCCTCAGCAGCTTTTCCGCTCTCTTCACTTAAGCCCTCAGCCAGAATGGGCAGGGTCCATCTTCTCATCCCAACAGCATCCATCCAATGCCCCACAAGGAGGTGGGATTTGAACCAATGTCCAAACAACTCTTCCTGGAAGCAGACTTTTAGGAGTTACAGTAAGTGAAAAGCAATTCAGGGAAGGGGAGCAGCTAGGCTATTTCCGGCCCAGGGTAGCAGTTGCTGGAGACTCCCATGACAGAATTCTATCAAATGGGGAGGCTGAGGCCAAACAGCAGAGAAATACAAGGACGGGGAAGGAAGCCAACCCACAGCCAAAGCAGGGCTGAGCTGACTCGCGCCCCAGGGGACCTGGCTGGCCCAAAGGACCCCTGGGCTGTAGGCTGCTGGCCCAGGGCCACCAGGGAGGGGAGGAGAGCTTCTCTCCGGTGGCAGTAATCTCCCCTCCCGTCACTCCCAGATCCCAGTTACTCTAGTCTGCTCTCAGCTATGAGAAGGGTTTGCCTGAAAACTAGATGATTGTGATTGCCATTAGTGGTGATTAGTTAAAACATCAGAGTCTAAACAGTCAATTGGTTCTAATAATGAATACTACGGCTCAGCTGTGATTGAGAAAGGGAGGGGGAGAGAGAGAGAGAGAGAGAGAGAGAGAGAGAGAGAAGGGAGATGGGAAAAGAAGAGAGACAGGAGGCAGGATTGGCAGAAGGGCCAGCCCTAGCTCCACAGCTACCATTTCTTGTCCCACATGGAGGTGTCGTGCCAGGGTGTATCTAGCCCCTAACTCTGTGTGCTTACAAGGCATTTTAATAAATTACATCACTGAGTTATCATAACCACCCTTTTACTCTCCGTTTTATAGGTAAGAAAAATGAGGTGCAGGAAGGTAAAAGCTGGCAGATGTTCAGTACAGTTTGGTGAATGAATGGATACATAAATGAATGAAGTTCCCAAAACTGAAATCCAAACCTAGGTTATCCTGACTTCAAACCTTTGGGGGACAAGAGGGACGTGGGGAGGAAATTTGCAGAGACAAAAAAGTGAGAAAACACATACTCACTCTCCTCTTTCCTGCCATCTCTCTCCTTACATACCCACTGCCTCTCACACATGTGTTCCATCCTCTCTGCCACAGAACATGCCCCCTTTGTCACCACACACATGCCTGCCCTTCTCTCTCTCCCCCTCACCGCCTCTCACACAGAGAAGCCCCCATCATACACCCCTTGCTCCTTCATACCTTTCCTCTCTCACCGCGCACCCTTCTCTCCCATCCATACCTCTCACACTACATCTCTGTCACAACCCTTCCTCTCAGTCCCCTACACGCCCACTGTCACACACACACCGTAGTGCACACAAACAGCTCTCAGCGGCTCCCTTCCACCTGCCCCCCCGCCCCCGCCCCTGTCCTGCTCCCAGATGCAGACCTCTCTCTGTCTCTACCAAGCCTCTCTCCCACACTTACACATTCACACCTCTCTCAGCCATGCTTTTTTATTTCTCTTTCTCCCATTCTTACTCATGCCTATTTCTCTCACATACACACCTCCTCTTTTCCAGGGCCCCGCTTTCTTCTTCAGTGTTGTCTCTCCAGCTCTTGGAATGTCCCTGGGCTCGTAGGAAGCACTCGAAGGCTGTTTGGGAAGTGAGATAAACATACCCGCTCCTCTCTACGAGCTTCACACACACACACACACACACACACCCCTCTTCCTCCCTTTCACACTCCACCCCGCACCACACACACGTCTCTCTCATACACACAGGCGTACACTTTGGGCCTTATCCTAGAACCAGCCCCTCGTACTCTCCTGCTTTCTTGCCCCTTCGGGAGTCAGGCCCCGAGGCCTCCAGCTGGGCTCTCTCTAGCTGGGCTCGCTTATCTCTGAACTGTCCCCAGATCTGGAAGGGCTGCAGGGATTTCCCCGCCTGGCAGTGGTGCTGGGCGCCAGCCCAGACTCCTAGAGCAGGCTCAGCCACTCCCCACCCCCTCCCCAGGTCATACGCAGAGGCAGAGCGGCCAGCGAGCGGGTGGCTGTGTGTGCATTGCTATTAATCACCCCTCCTGGTCCGCTAACGAGGCTAATTCGGTAAGTGACAATAGCCCATCTTGGTTCCTGATTTAGGGGCTCAGGACGGAAGCTGGGCTCCTGGGAGTGAAGACGTGAATTCTCCACGACACTAAACCTTCAAATAAATCTCCTCCAGTCAGAGAAGCCCAGGGCACTAAATCCCATGCGCCGGTAATTGAAACCCTTAGAGCTTTCTTGGGTGGGGAAATTGCTGAGCGAGAGGGGGAGAGAGAGAGCAGCCCAGGGGTTCCGGGTGGGGTACTGGGCCAGAACAGAGGCTCGCAGAAGGCTCTGTGATGGGGGAGCCCTTGGGTGTCCTGGTGGGTATGTCGTTTGTCAGTGTTTCTGGGCCTGGGATGTTACTGTCCGGGTGTGTTCGTGTGGGGGTCACCACCCGTCCCCGTCTCACCAGGACTGGGAACATGTACGATTTTCTGGAACAGCAGTTATGGAACCTCTGTCTCCTCAGAGCCTCTACCGTTTGACACCCTTGGAGTCTCTGCCTCGCTCTGACTGAAGCCAGCTTTCATTTAAGCAAAAGGAATTTTCAACTTCACCCCGATTGCCTTCCTCCCCCTATCCCCACTTGTCTGCCACACCTCCACCACCCACCTTCTGCCATCTTGTACTTCCTTTCGGGACATTCTCCTGTGGTCCCTTCCAGTCCTCCTCACATTGACGTGGTCACTGACTTACTCAACCGTCACTACTACCCACTCTGTGCCAGACCCTGTGTCAGGGCCTGAGTGTGCCAGGATGAATCAGATAACCTCCCTGCCCTCAAGGAGCTGAGAGTGTACGTGGTAAGGTAGTTGGATAAACAATTAATTGCAACATTATATGATGAGGGCAATAAGAGAGAGATAGACATGGAGGAAACATAGGTGGAGAATAGAGTAATTAACTATTAGAGAAGAGGAAGCCTTGTGTGGTACGCTCTTGGGAGTTACAAGCTGGCCATGGGGAGATGGGTGTCGTGGCCGTTATTGGCAGTGAAAATGCTAAGTGAAGAGGAAGGTCCTGTACAGCCATAGCTGACAGCATTGCTAGGAGGGGCTGTGAGGTTGGAGAGGAGCTTGTCTGATGAGTTTAGCATTTATGCTGTGGGCTTTTGTAGCCAAAAAAGGTCTTAAGTGGCTGAATGATAGGACCCAATTTGTGTTTTAGGAAGATCCTTCTGGCTTTGAAGATTGAAATGGAGTAGAGGGGAGAGAGATGAGTTAGGAGACTTAATAGTAAAGACTGGAGATGATGATGCCTGAACTAGGATGTGGAGAAAAGAAGTTGGTTCTGAGGATGCTTAGGAGGTAAAAACAGCCAAGATGTTGAGCCTGAGGAAAGACTGAGAATCCAGACTGTCAATTTAGGCAGGACTGTGGATGGTGGTGCCATTCATTGAAATGGAAAAAGCAGGAGGAAGACAGGTTAGATGTATAAGTCCCGTTTCAGGCAAGTTCAACTGAAAGAGCCTGTGGGGCATCCAAGTAGAGAACCTGGCACACAGTGACACAGCTGGGTCAGGGCTGGGGTTACGAACTGAGGAAGTGAAGCCAGAGTAGAGCTCATGCAGAGAGCGTGCAGGGAGAGGAGGGGATGAACACAGGTTCGTTGAATGGAGTAGACGAGAGCGTGGGCTCTGGTACTGCATTGCCCGTGTTAAACGTCCAGCACCACCCTTCGCTGGGTTGCCGTGGGCAAGCTGCCGAACCAGTGTGTGCCTCTGTTTCCTCATTTTTGAAATGGGGATTAAGCAGAACAGTGCTTGGCACAGAGCAAGCATTTGACCAATGTTACCACTTCCCTTCCTCCTCATCTAGTCAACTCCTACTTATCCATCATTTCATCCTGGGTCACATCCTCAGGGAATCCCTTCCGGATTCCTCGGAGCAGGGCAGATTCCACCTTGTAGGCTCCCACAGCACTGTTCACCCCCTTTTGGCACAACTGCCATTTCATAATTTTTATGTAATTATTTTATTGCTTCCTGCTTTGTAAGCTCCAGAAAGAAATAGATTCCATTGCATCCTTAGATCTTGGTGTAGTGCCTCATACATGGGAGACATATTTATTTATTTATTTATTGAGTTAACATTTATTGAGTTAACAAATAAATGAATATAGCTGGAGCAGCCATTTGAGGAGCACCAGGGATCTGATTGAGAGCGATTTGAGGGAGCGTCCAGTGGTGGGCTGAAAACCAGACCACAGCTGAGTTAAGAAGCGTTTAGGAGATGAAGGAGCGTGGGCAGCAAGTCAGACTCTGTGGAGCATCTTTGGCGAAAAGAGGAGAAGGAAAGGGCATTAGCTGCCAGGTGCCATGTGGGAGGGAGGGACGAGTTGTTGGTAGTGGGTTACGGAGGGGACTCTAGCATGTTTATGCTGATAGAGTGAAGCATGAGGAAAAAAAGGGGGGGATGCAGGAAGGAGGGGGACCCACAACAGCTTTCCCAGGGAACATAGGTAGGAACGGCATTCTACGCACAGCACAAGGGATTAAGCTAAAACAGGAGAGGGCAAGTTCCTCTTCCACTGACATCAGACGAAGAAAAAAGGAGGCAAGCAGGGACCTGGAAGTTGAGGGAATTCATGCCTAAGAACTTCAAATTTCTGTGAGGTAGGAAGCAAACCACCTAGTGAGAGAGAGAGAGGGGGGCAGAAGACGGGGAGGGGATCCAAGACAGTAAAATATTACTGAATTGTCTGTGGGAAAGGGGAGCCAGGGCTGACCAAGGAAGGGCGTGTGAAAGGGTTTCTCAGTAATGCTGAGATTGGGCACTATGAATTTTTATCAGCGCGTATCTTTGTGGTTTTGTGCTTTTCTCCAGCTGCGTGCGACTGCCTATGTGTCTGAGATAGAAAGGACAATAGCTGGATTGTGGAAAAGGCAAAAGTGGTAACAAGGTTGAGCATGTTGGCGAGAGAGTGATGAAGTGATGCGCCCTGGGGTGCAGGCTAGAATCCATGAGTGGATGGCATCTCGAGAGATGGGAGAATAGAGTGAGGAGCAAGTACAGTGGGTACAGGCCATGAGGGGCTTGGGGGAGAGGGAGCTCTCTCACAGAGCAATATGGGTTGTTGACAAGGTCCTCCAGGAAGAAGTAGAATACAGGGGAAAATAACAGGAGTTGAGATCAGGGCAGTGGTGACGAGGTTTAGGGTGGACAGGTGAGTGTCAAAGCCCTCAGTGAGTGTGGAGAATGGAGGGTTACCGTGATGGGGATGCAGGGTTGTCCTTGACCTCAGGCCCACAGGGTGGAGATCAGTGGTCTGGAAGCAGTGGTGAGCACCAAGGAAGACACTGACCCTCCCTCCTGGCCTGAGGAACCTGGAGCTGGGAGCATAAACAGCCTGCATTGGAGAGTTCTACAGGGCATGGTGTCTCCAGGGGGTATGCAGGTTTGGGGGAGAGCTAAGAAAGTAAAGGGAGTGTCTAGGGACCTAGGATGGAGAAGAGTTTATTGGTGTGGTATTCAGTCCCACAGGGCATGATGGGAAAGTGGTAAAGAGACATAGATGGAGCCCCCCACTCCTTCCCCAGCATCTCTCCTAGGGTGTCCGCATCTCTACCCCACCTCCCCCAATTTCACATCTCTGCCCTTTCGCCATCCACTTCCACACGCGTGTCCCCATTCCATCAACATGTCCCTCCTTCCTCTTCGAAGACTCCTCCCTGGGTCTCCCCTCCCCAGACCCCCCTGCCCTGCCCCACCCCAGCTGGCCTGAGTGAGCAGGAGCCCCTGCACCTTCATTTCTCAGGTCACTGCTTGGCTAATGGGCTATTAATTTGCTCAATCGTCCCCTGTGAGGCAAACTCAATTTCTGCCAGCCAGTCGTCCCTCCCTGTCGACAGCGTGATTGATTGGAGGAACAGCTGTCACCGCCCGGCTGCCCGCTCCCTGCCTCCTTCCCTTCGGGTCCACAGCGCCCTGTTCCTCGGGCCGCCGCCCTGCGCCCACAGATGCAGCACACCCCTGCCACCTGCCCAAGGATCTGTCGCCAGCAATGAAAAATGACAGAAATATTTAAGGACAAATAAGGTTTCCCAACGCAATTGAAAATGATTACAGGCAGCTACAGATGGGGCCAATCTGATGCGCAGCAGCAAATCAAATCGAATTTCCTTATCGGCGTATTATTTTAGGCGTTATCTGGCACGTTGATGCAGTTATCAATTCAATTTCAGCCGCTGGTCCGCTGTTTACTGTCTCGCCTTTGCTGGGAAAAGGTAAACATGCTCAGCCCAGCAAATTAATTTCTGGCTGAAGCCAGAGGCTGCAAAGGGCTGCTATGCAGGGCCCACGGCCCCCATCTTGGCCCTGGGCTCCCGTGGGCCAGGCTGGCCGGGCATGGGGCAGGCCAGAGCATGCCCAGGGAGCAGAAGCCCCACTAGCTGCCTGCCCCTGCTTGGCCCCAGCCCCAAGCAGGATTCAGGGCTCCTAGGAGGCTGAGGTGACCACTGTTGGCTCTACGGCTGCTGCCAGGGAGAGGTGAAGGTCTCCCATTAATTCCCAGCTAAAAATGACAAATTCATCTTGGACGACAATTAAATGAAGTCAGTAATTGATGCTAATTGATCTCCAGATGCGAGGGCTCCCCTCAGCCTTAGCAGCACGTGGCTGTCTTGCTCACTCTGCCCACCCCAGCCCTTCTCTTCCTCAACTTCTCTCTGCTCCTCTCTTGGTCCTGGCTCACCCGCTAGGGCTCTGGGTCTGTTGACCCCGCAGGTCTGTTGGAGACTGCTGGTCTGGGCCGGGCTAGCAGGCAGTGCCTGAGGCCGAGCAGCTGGCTCACTGCCATCCAGCCCTGCAAGCACTTGTAATCAGTGCCCCAAGTTCCACCCACCAGCCTAGAAAGCCGGTAACACTGCCCTCCTCCGCGGTTCACGATTTATTGCCCACAGCTGCGGAGGTTCCCACTTCATTTTTATAAGCCCATAGTCAGAGCCAGCAGGGGGTAAAGCACACTTGGATTTACTTTACTTTAAACAGTACAGTCCTAGCATTTTGGCTTCATGGCAAGGAAGGCACTAGGGGAGAGGGAACTGTGTGGGCATGCTGGCAAGAGGATACAGGTATACTCAGCCTGTGTTTGCATATAGGTGCTCAGGTGTGTTTACCTAGAGGTGGAAAAATACCCACAGTTGTCTGAGCCCCTGTGCCTGCCAGTGTCCACTCGGGCACATATGTCAACATTTGAAAGGACATGTGTACATGTCCATCTGTGGGTAGTTCCCTGAGTCGGGCCCTTTTCTGCAGTTTGTGAAGCCCACTCCAGGGGAGCTCTGGGAGGCCCCACCTGTTGCACCCACGCTGCCTGGCCCAGCCCAGGGCACTGTCTGGAAGTTATTAGCTGAGGGAGGAGGGGAACTGAACTGTAGCTCCACAAGAGGAGAGAGGCTGCAGTTGTGCTGGGGACAGCCAAGGTCAGCAGTGTGAAATAGCTGTGACCCCCGAAACCCTTAAACAGGTTGGTTGGTACCCTTGGCTGGAGCAAAAGCTCCTGGGGCCAAGGGTTCAGGTTCCATGCCCAAGACTCATTGAGCTTGATTGTGCCTTGGCCCAGAGCCCTTGGCTCCAGCTCAAGCCCAAGTCTGAGCCTAAACCTATCCGCACAGGCTGACCTCCACCTGCCTGTCTTCCAGCTGTTTGCTATTGGCCACCCAGGAGCCACGTCTGACTCAGTCTAGGCCCCCTGTGTTGCTAGAGACAGTAGAGAGCGTCCATCACCATAGGGTCAGGGCACCAGCCAGGCTCTTGTTTCACAAGGACCTGGAGCCAGCAGGAGGCCATGTGAAGTGGGCAGTGCCGATCTGAGCTTCTGCCAGCAGAGAAGAGGGGCAGGGGAATGGGAAGGGCAAAGGCTTGTGGGCATGAGCCTGTCACCCCTGTGTATTATATCTGAGCATATATGTTACATGTAGGAAGCCTGGTGCTGTGTGAGGGGGTCGCACTTGTTTCCTGGAAGGAAGAGGAACAAGCGAAGAAAAGCATATCTAGTAAGGTAGATGACCAGACCAGGGTCAGGGAGGGGGCAAGGAATCAGAGAAAACCCACAACATCTCCCAGCTAACATCTGCATCTTGAGGGGGGGTGGGATTAGCAAGGTCAGTGATCATTATTCATTCATTCAAGGAATATTTATTGATTTCTACTTTTACTACTACAGTACTATTCTCTTACTTTGGGCTAGAGCCCAAAGCTGGCTCTTCTGCCAGATGCAGGGGCAGCAGTAAACAACTCACTCCTTGCCCTCAGGAAGTGGATGGTCTAAAGAGGGTGACAGACTCAGAACAGGCCATTATAACATTGTGTGACTAGAGAGAGCACAAAGGAGGTATCCGGGGCAGTCTGGGAAAATCAGGGAAAGCTCCCCAGAAGAAGAAATTCTGAGTCCTGAAGCATGAATAGGAGTTAGCCAGCTGGCGCAAATGGGCCCAGCCATATCCCTTTTGGTTGCTTGGCAAGCCCAAAGCAGAGACAAATAGGCCTGTGTGGTTGCAAGTGACTCTGGAACTGCTAAAAATGTCACCTCTACCTCTCAAGCAGCAGCCACTGCTGTGTCCAGGCAGGAGGGCGCACGGCTGTTTTCAGGGCGTCTCTGGGCACTGGCAGAGAAGTATGGGCCACAGCTAAATACACATCTCTCCTCTGCCCACCCCACCCCCACCTCCTCAACCAGGGATGCCTATTAATCCTGACAAATGATGACTTACGAACATGTAATGCAAACTGATTCATCATACATTCAAATCCGCCGCCCCGCCCCAGCGGGAGGCCCCAGCCAGACAAGTGTATTACACGGATAATGTATTTGACGTATTAATAAAACCAGCCGCATTGCTCTGGCGCAGGGACTGGGGAATGCCAATATACGATGACAGATCACATATTGATGAAATCCAGATGTTTGGAATCATAGTCTTGGGGCCTTGTTCATATTGACTGAAGGTAAAAAAATGCCGTCTGTCAGCGTGTTAACTCTTCCTGTCCCACACTCAGCAGAGGTGCCAAGCACGGTTTTTGAAGGAGAAAAGGGTTGAGTGAGAGGGGTGAGGGGATGAGTAATTAGGCGTTTGGATGGATGAAGAGTAGATGAGGTGGGGGGTAGTTGTGCTGTGGATACGACGGGTGGATGGGACGCTTCTCATACCTTCTGCTCTTCACCTCCCAGCAGCAAGCGACCCTATCCATAGCATTCCCCCATTCCTTGAAATTCTTCCCTTTTTGGCTTCAGTGACATCACATTTGTGTTCAACCTCTCCTTGGCTGATCCTTCGTAGTCTTCGATGGCTCAAACTTCTTCCACCTGTTGGAGTTACTTAGGGCTCTGTTCCAGCCCCTTCTTCCTGAGCATTCTCTCCCCAGAGTGATCTCACCTGCTCCTAACATCACTCCTTCATTCATTCCTTCAATAAATACTATTGGATATTCACTGTATGACTTGTGGTGGTCCCAGAGGAGGCAGTAGAGAACTTCAGTTCTTTTCTCTATGTCAGTGTCTCCAGTTCCGTAACTCTAGCCCTGGCTTATGTCTGGTGCCTACTCAGCATTTTCATGTGGCTGTCTTAACATGTCTTAGTTCCTCCAACTAAGTATGTCCAAAGATGAACTCATTTTCTTCCTTACCAAGCCTGCTGCTCATCCTCTTGCTCCACAGGTCAGTAAATAGTCTACCATCTAGCAGCTGCACAGGCCAAAATCCTTGAAGTCACCTTTGACTCCTTCCTGTCCTTTACCCCCATCTCCAGTCCATCTGCTTCTGGTATGTCCGTCATCGTCATCATCATCGTGCTAGGACAAGTCAACGTTACGTCTCGCCTGAGTTAGTGAGATAACCCCCGAAACAGCCTTCCTACATTTGCAGTTAGAATGATCCTTTTAAAATGTCAGTCTGGACAGAATAAGAAGTGGGAGAGAGCCCTGGCTGGCGTGGCTCAGTGGATTGAAATCCGACCTGCAAACCAGTTCAATTCCCAGTCAGGGCACACACCTGGGTTGTGGGCCAGGGCCCAGTAGGGGGCGTGTGAGAGGCAACCAATCACTGTTTCTCTCGCACATCGCTGTTTCTCTTCCTCTTCCTCTTTCTCCCTCCCTTCCCCTCTCTAGAGAGATTTCAAGCATTAGAAGGACTCAGCGCTCCAAGGGGGCCATGGGAGAAGGAATGTGTGTAGCTTCTAGAAGCAGCAAGTAAACCCCAGATGACAGCTAGCAAGAAAATGAGACTTCAGTCCTTCAGCTGCAAGGAACTGAATTCTGCCAACATCCAAATGAGCTTGGATTCATACTCTCCCAGGTCCTCTAAATAAGCACCCAGCCCGGCCACCATCTCGACTTCAGCCAGTGTGACCTCTGAGCAGAGGTCACTCTGTGCTCAACGTTCATGTTACAAAACCATGAGATAAAAAGCGGGTGTTGGTGTAAGCTACTGAGTGGCACATTGTTATGCAGCAGTAGAAAACTAATACAACCATCTTCTAGATGATTGCCTCATCGTTTTAATGGGTTCTGATTATTTTAACCTGCTGCACAGGGCCTTTTAAAGTGTTACTCTAATCTAATCTTTCCAACTGTGTCACATTTTTACTAGTTGCTTAAAAGTAACAGTCACTCCCATCAAAAGGGACAACCAATCTTCCATCTTGCTTTTCATTTTCCAACTCCCTGCTCTTTTTGATTGCTTTCACAGTTAGAGGGTCAAGGCATACCTCTTCTCTTGATTCCTTTGTGGCTTTTTTTTTAGCATTTCTCATTGGGTCTTAAATCCCTACACAGAGGGGATGGTGTAGTTCATGGCTTATACTAACATTTTTCCCCAAAAGTAAAAATTTCCCAAAAAATGCAAGTCTGATATGTCACTTCCATGCTTAAAACTCTTCTCACTTGTACGTCTAAAAGAAGTCGTCAGTGTGAGTTTTTAGACCCTCCAGAATCTGGCCTTTCTATCATCATAGCTCAATACTCTGCCGCTCACTCTCTCGGCCCAGCCACTCCGAACTCTTTCCGGTTCTGCACTCGGGCCTTCTCCCTTCCGTTCCCCCAGCTTGCTGTTTTCTGTCTGGAGCGCCACTTCTTCCCAGCCATCGCCTGACTGGCTCCCACGCATCCTTCAAGCCTTTGCTTAAACATCCCTTCCTTCACCTCCCACACTAGATGGTGTGCTCCCAAGTTCTGTGTATTTCCCTCTTTCTGAGTCCACCCTAGGGACATGTGTTTAAGGTAGCTATCCACAGGTGGGTCCAAACTTCCTGAGGGCAGACAGTGTGTCTGTCTTGTTCGTTAGTGCCTGGCATTTGTACTAGCAGACCTGTCATCGGTACTCTGCTGGCATTTGTGGAACGTTATTGAAGCATTCCTAGGTGAGTGCATGGGCAAGCAGGTAGCTGGGCATTATCCCATGGCTAGGAGCCCTAGTTTTCGGAGTCAGAAACACCTGGATTTAAATCTCTGCTCTGAACCTTCTGGCTCCATCACATCATTGTTCTGAACTCTATTTTCCTCATCAGTGAGATAGAAATAATAATACCTAACCTCACAAGACTGTTTCAAGGGTTAAATGAGATAAAAATGTGTCCAGCACTAAACCTACAGCCCAACATATAATAGCATGCAACAAAAAAAATTTATTATTATGGATAAATGGATGGATATATTGACATGCCAACCAGTAAATAGATATATGGGTGTTGATGGATAAGAAGAAGGAACTCCATTGGGGCCAGAGGGCCAAAGTACCTACTGAGTGATACACCACCTTGATCAGCAGGGAAGAAGGCCAGACACAGGGCAAGGTCAGGCTGATATCAGGATGGGGTAAATACAGACACGAGTAACCTGTGCTAGTGTCCACCTAGAGATAATAATGACTCATCCCTCGTACACAGCCTTGATTTAATTGGATATTCACGAACATCCTAGGAGTTAATCATTGTGATCCCTGTTTCACATGAGAAGAAACTGAAGCTCAGAAGTGTTGTGATTTGCTCAAGGTCTCACAGCTAGTAAGAGGTCACTCTACTGAATGTTGCTTGAAGGCTCTTCTGTGTCTTCATCACTAGGAAATGGAAGCCCTTTTGGTGGGGGTGCAGGGAGAGGACAGGCAGGACACACATGTGTATACGCACAAACACACACATACTCTTAAAAGTCCCAGCCTCTGTTGCCCTGTGTCATTAGAGCTAACCCTCACTCTCACTTTAACCCCCTCCTCCTTCAGTCAGACACCAGCAGTCAGGTCCTGCCTCTCAGGGTCTGCAAAGGAAAGATCGCAGTGCTGGGATTTGCTGCCTGAACAAGCCAAGAGGCGTGGATGGAACCACAGCCAACAGATCTGGGACAAAACCAAAGAGGCCAAGCCGGAGAGGCCATCACATGGTGGGGAGTCGCGGGGCCAGACATGAGTTAGTGACCTAGGAAGGGAAGTCTTTCCCTTTGGATGAGACCCTCGTCCTCCAGTGTCCAGTTCTGTACCAGGCCCCCTGTGGAAGATGGCCTAGAAGAAGCAGCTGTGCCAGCCCTGGAGTTGCCTGCTCCCAATGGTCAGCAGTTCCCAACAGAGGGGGGCAGCAGAGGGCTGATCTGCGACCCCAAGTACCTGAGGTACTGGCCAGAGCCTGGCCCAGGCAAGGAAAAGGCGATGTGGCTTGCTCTCTCCTCTCTCCTCAGCACGCCTGTATCTCCCATCACAGTCCACAGCCAGCCACTTCCCGTTGAAGCCTCTTGTTTTCCAGGGGGGAGGTATTTCAGCAGCTAAAAAGGGAAAGAGACCCTCAGGAGGCCACACAGCTAGGGAGCTTCCAGGCTGGGCCTGTCTCTCAGCCATGACCTTGCGGTCACCTCTCGGCTCTTTGAGCTTGAAATGCCCTAAGTCTGAGGATAGGGTCCGAGGCCCCCCTCTGCTCCCCACCCTCCTCTTGCTTCAGGGGATACCTGTGGCAGGCAGAGAAGTGGAGGTGGCAGGTTCTGTGGGAACTGGGGTGGCGGGAGGGCGGTGTGGTAATGAATGTGGACGGGAGGCGGAATGAACGATCCATCTTTGCATGGGAGGGGAGGGGGCTGCGGGCGTTCCCCCCACACACTCACACACTCAATCAGGTGCTGTCAGACCTCCGGCCGCCTGGCATTTTGGTGAAGAATCTCTCAGCTAAAAATTGTTGTCAGTCCCATTTCCTCGTTATCAGTGCAAGGGCTGAGGCAGCGCCCGGGGATTAGCAGGAGCGGCAAGCGCCTGCACCTGCCATCCACTGCCGATAACACCAGGCCTCCTGCCTCACCTCCCCCATTCATCATCTTTAGCACTGACAGCCCGTCCCAGTCTCTGTCCCCATCCCCTCATGCATCCCATGTCTCCCCACCGTGCTGCATAGACTGGCTCCTGACCTCCCGAGGGAGCTAGGCCTCCGGAAGGACAAGATTCAACCTAGGCTCAAATGACCTAGATCCACCTGTGGCAAAGGGCTTGGCCATCTATGGGATGGGAGGTCGGGGCAGGAGTGAGGGATGCTCTAGGGGAAGGTGCTTTCTGACAGCCTGTGCCTCATGGGCTCGGTCTGCCTACCTGTGATGCTGGCAGCAGTGTTGGAAAAAGGGTCCCTGCATCAGAAGGGTAGCTGGGCTAAGGACTTCTGGAGGCCTCTCGAGCCTGAGATGGACTCCCAGATCCTGGGAACCGTGGAAGGGAAGAGCCAGAGGATGCCTCCTCCCAGGCCTAGGACGAGTAGGGGGTTGAGGACTTCATTCCCACCCCCACAAGACCACAGCCCCCTCCTCCTGGCCATCCCCAGCAGTTTTATGGCCCATTTTATGGCCACTGTAATGGCCCAGGTCAAAAGCTTCAGGGAGCTGTATTCTGGGAATTATGCAAACGAGGAGCAGGCCCAGGGCCAGAGTATGGATTTTGTCATTAAACCTGGGCAGGCCATGTCGTTAGTGCAGTAAAACCCACGTCATGACCACAGGTCTCAATATAAAATTATAGGGAACACAGCGGGGGAGGGGAGGCAGGAGGCCCATGGTCATGCTGACACCTGCCACTCCAACCGCTGAGAAGGCGGGGGGTGGGATGGGGAACGCAGGCTGCAGGGCTCCTCCGAGGGTCCCTGTCAACGCTACTCCTGAAGCTGGGAGCCAGGAAGCAGGCCCATTGTCCTGACAGGGAAACTGACCCCGGCTTTAGTTTCAGAAATGCAGGTCTCTGTGGCGGCAAGACAAATGCACTGAGATCAGGCATATGGGAATGCTGAAGCCTGGTGCCAGGCTTGGAGGGGGAGAGCTGGGCTCTCAGGAGACCTAAGAGCCAGAGTTGGGGTCCCAGGCT
The DNA here is from genome assembly GCA_007922815.1 of Macrotus californicus. Lineage (NCBI taxonomy): Eukaryota > Metazoa > Chordata > Mammalia > Chiroptera > Phyllostomidae > Macrotus > Macrotus californicus. The sequence continues at coordinate 68,956 of VMDR010001305.1, read as the reverse complement.
AAAAGGGGACACCGACTCATATTTCCACCTCAGCTCAGACCCCATGCCTTGGGTCCTCCTTTCTCCCATCTCCTTAAACCCAGGCTTTGCCTCAGGATTTTTTTCAACAGTCTTGTCACTCTCCCTTATTAATCATTCCCCTGACCCACCAGCCCTCCTCTGGCCCCTTCCTGCCCCTACCCAGAGTGCCCATTTGTGCCTCCCGAGGCCCTGACCTGGGCTGCACTGACTGGAATAACTGACTTTCCCTTTTCACTTTCCTACTAGTTTGTGATCTCCTTGAGACCAAGAATGTGTTTTATTTATCTCTGAATTCCAGTTCCTCCTAGAATAATATCAGTACCTGAAGTAGAATAATCATTCAATAAATGTTTGCTGAATTTATAAATAAACGAGGCAATGAGATCAAAAGCCAAGTACAGAGGCCCCTGTCCAGTTGTGAGCCTCAGTTTTCCCATCTGTAAAATAAAGATAATGATCTGGAGGCTATCTAGGGTCTCCCTCACCTCCGAGATTCTCTGGCTGAGTGCCGTTCAAGGCAGAGCTAAGACTCAAGTCCTCATCTCCTGCCCTGACTGGTGTGGCTCTGTTGGTTGGAGCCCCATCCTGTAGCCAAAAGGTTGCGGGTTTGATTCCCATTCAGCACACATGCCTAGTTGAGGGTTCGATCCCACGTCTGGGCGCATGCAGTCCCTGGTCCGAGTGCACATGGGAAGCAGCCAGTCGGTGCTTCTCTCTGACACAGACGTGTCTCTCTCCCTTTCTCTCTCTCTCTAAAAGGAGTGGAAAAAAAAAAACTGTCCTCGAGTGAGGTTAAAAAAAATATCCTCATCTCCTCACTTCAAGACCAGGGCTACATCTGCTTCTTTTACACAGAGCTGCCTGCCAACTGTCCCCTGAGCATCTGAGGTGCAGCCACCGAGGCATATGAGCATCAGGGCCCTTTGCCCTCCTCAGAGACCTAGCCACAGAGGCTGGAGACTTTGACACAAACGAAGCCTCCATGGCTGGCACCCCCACTCTGCAGAGGTCATCTGACTTCCAGACGACCTGTTCCTCGTCCCGACCTCACCTCCCCTCCCCTCCCCTTCTCCTCTCCCTTGTTTCATCATTGAGCATCTGGCCTGTGTAGGTCTCTTTCCAGTTGTCTGTAGACATAACGATGGATAAGAAACGGCCCCTGCCCACAAGCAACTCACAGCCCATTCATTCACTCGTTCCTGTGCTCCCATTCTCTGCCAGGAACATTTCTAAGCCATGACTTAAATTTCATTTCGTTGGTTAAGCCTTCTTGTTTCCACTCCTCGAGACACATATCCGGAACAAATTGCTCCTTCCTTTGAACATGCAGGAGCGCCGTGGTCACCCTCAGTCTATATGGAAGGGAGGTGAGTTCTTGTGTTCGGCCTGAACTGGGAGCCCCCTCGGGCCTGGGGCTGCTAGCTTTAACAAATAAAGATACAGGGCACTCAGGGAAATTGGAATGTTGGAAAAACAATGAATAACTTTTAGTCTAAGTATGTCCCATGCAACATTTGGGGCAATACTTACACTAAAAATTATTCATTATTTATCTGAAATTCATATTTAACTAGGCATCTTACATTTTTAATCTGACAACACTGCTCAAGCAAGCATCTTGATCATCCCTGGCATGGCCTTCATCTCTCTGAACACTGATTTTGACCTTCCCTGAGCACCACTGGGCAGAAGAAGCAGGGAGAAAGGTCTGGGCTGAAACTAAAAGTCCTTTCTACAGCCAGGGTTCACATGGATAGGCAGGGATGTTTGCACATAAATAGGTCTCCTCAGCCTTACGCCAATAAGCAGGGGCCAGGGCAGCGCTGGCTGAGAGCGGCAAGAGAGGGTCTAGGCAGCCCCAGGGGATGTACAAGGCAACCTTCAGGCTCCTTCCCAGCATGGTGTGTTCTGGTTACCAACAGGGACAGAGCGGGGTCAGAGTTTAGGCTTTCAGCCAGCACCCCAGGCAGTATAGCCAGCACTGTACCTCCATGCACTTGTGTATTGGGAGCACACACTTTGAAGGACATTGTGGAGGGGGAGACCCCAGAATCTGTGAGAGTCACAGGGGCCAGTGAAGTTTATCCAAGTGAGAGGCGGCACAGCCTAAACAGGGGGAACATAGATTCCAGGAGTACTGAAGGTGAGAAGGGACCGGACTTGGTGGTGAAATAAATGTGGGCATGGAGGCAAATGTTACTAGCTTGGGTGTCGAGGTCAGTGCAGGTGTCATTAACTGGGATGGGCATTGCTGAAGAGGGAGCAGGTCTGGGAGGGGTGAAGAACCTGAAAAAGTCATTTTTGGATTGTCGAGTTTCAGATTCTCCTGGGACATCCAGGCATTGGCGTCCAAAGGCCTTTGGATGTAGGGGTTGGGAGAACACGAGAGGGATCCAGGGAAGAGTTACAGATTCTAAAGCCAATAGGGCACAGGTGGGAATTAGGGCCAAGAAGGAACAAGATTGTCCGCATGCAAAACAAGGAAAGAAGAGGCTGTGGAAAGAAAGAACCCTGCGGAAAAGTGAGGAACGGGGACAGACAGCTACCCTAAAAGATGGCATTCACCTGGGTCCTTTTCAGCCTTTCCCACCTGACTGTGAGGGCCTCAGGGGCAGCGACTAGATCTGCATCTGGTCTGCCCCACTACTCAGAGTAGACAGCGGACAGTGTTTGTGGAGTGACCGCAGGAAAGGATCCCCCTCCTTCTTTCCCTCCTTCTCCAGATTCGGGGAGTGTGGAAGCAGTAAGGGGAAAGGAGAGGCAGAGAGGGCACCGGGTATTCTGGGTGATAGCGTGATTAAAGCAAGACCTTCACTAACCTGTGTGAAGTGAAGTGACCAAGGTGTGATTGCCTGGAGCGGCGATTTTCAACCTTTTTCATCTCCCGGCACACATAAACTAATGACTAAAAGTCTGCGGCACACCAAAAATATATTTTTTGCCAATCTGACAAAAAAAATAGGTGTAATTTTGATTCATTCACACCGACAGCTATGGCTGTTTTGGCTGTTGTCATCCTTTGTCATCCTGTTATTTGACAATCTAAAGGAAAAGAGGTCAGTGCCCTCGACTAAGCAAGCAGTCAGGTATTGCACGTTTTAAAAATTCTCGTGGCACACCAGTTGAAAATCGCTGGCCTGGAGCATCGATTGTGTCCTGATGGATTTCCGAGAGGGGCATTCACAGCCACAGCCTCTGGGGCTGCAAAAAGGAGTGACACTCATGGTCTCCGAGACCTTCGGGCTCACTTTTCTCGAAGCCAAGCAGCCCTAGGAGGCATCAGCAGCCTTGGGTCGGAGGATTAGGACGCCGGGTTTCCCTCCACAGACCGGCCCAGCTTATATTTCTGTCTGTTCTTCTTCCCTCACCAGGTAAGAAAAAGGCAGCAGCCTTGTTTGACAGCCAGGCCCCTATTTGCCCCATCTGCCAGGTCCTGCTGAGGCCCAGCGAGTTGCAGGAGCATATGGAGCAAGAACTGGAACACCTGGCCCAACTGCCCACCAGGTAAGCCACCTACCAGGGGAGCTTGCCTGCCAGAGGCTTCCATTCAGGATTCTAGCTACCAAGTCCCAAGAACAGCTGCCAGGCCCTCGCCCCGGCCTCTAGGAAGAAGACAAGGCCCTGATGCCATTCTCTTCCAGTCCCCTTTCAGTCCTCAGATCCTCCAGCTGAACGGTGCTGCCTTCCTCTTCTTGCTCTATTTTTGGAGCTGGGAGGAGAGCAACCCCTCTGGAGGCCTCAGTCTCAAAAGGGCACCAGAGAGCTAGAAAAGGATAAGCCACTCCACAGCCCCTGCATCGCCACACTGTGCCCCAGGGCAGGATAAGGGCAGCAGGGACTGGGCCTGGTAGCCCCCAGAAGTGCAGCCTGGTGCTGCCATCCAGGGGAGTATACACTACCTTCTCCATGAATCTCCAGGTCTGAAAGGCGACAACCTTGAGAATGTGTTCAGGCCTGTCCCTCACGGGTTCACCCTAGCTGCCCTGTCTGTGCCTGAAGGACTGGGTGGAGCCCCCTGGACAGCCTTGTGGAGAAGCCAGGTTATTAAATAGAGCAGAGAAGGGGTGTACCGATTACCCCAATCTGGGCAGCGTAAAGCAACCATTTCATTATGTTCATGGAGTCTGTGGAGTCGGGAGTTCAGGCAGAGCACAGAGGGGGTGACTTGTGTCTACTCCAGGATGTCTAAGGCCAGGGAGGACTCGATAGTGGGAGCTGGGATCATCCGGAAGCTCTGTGACTCGCATGTAAGGTTGATGGTGGCTGTCACCTGGAACTTTAGTGGGGGCTGTGACCAAAGCACCTACACAAGGCTTCTCCATGTGGCCCAGGCTATCTCATATCATGGCAGCTTTGAGGTAGTTGGGCTTCTTAAATGGCAGCTTAAAGCTCTAAAACAAATGGTCTAACCAACAATATATGGAAGCTAGGTCACTTTTTATTTTTTAACCCTCATCTGAGGATGTTTATTGATTTGAGAAACACAGAGAGAGAGAGAGAGAGAGAGAGAGAAAGGGAAAAGAAATCATCAATGTGAGAGCGAAACATTGATTGGCTGCCTCCCGCACATGCCCACACCTGGGATTGAACCTGAAACCTAGGCATGTGCCCTGACCAGGAATTGAACCTACAACCCTTTGGTGTACAGGACAATGCTCCAACCCACTGAGCCACCCGGCCAGGGCTGGGTCAGTTTTTATAACCTAGCCTCAGAAATGACTTAATGTCACTTTTGCTGTATTCTGTTGGTCAAGGCAGTATTAGCCCACCCAGATTCACAGGGAAGGGGCATTCACCCCACCTTTTGATGGGTGGAAGGCAAGCTCAGTCACGTTACAGCAGACCATGTGTGACTGGAGGAGATATGGCTGCAGCCACCTTTGGAAAATACAGTCTGCCACAGGGGACAGCCTGCCCCACCAGTGCTGCTTAAGTCATCAAACTAGACTGATCCCCCTTCCTGCTGCGCTCTCACCTAATCCCCCCCGTGCAGGGCGCAGGGGGTCCCGAGGAGAATCAGGAATGGCCCCACCCTCTCAGTGTGGGAGTAAGGAGAACCAGGCAATAGAGACCCTGAAGCGCAGAGACTGCTCTGTGAGAAGGACCGGAGCTGTGGGGGCATAGTTGAGGCACCAACCCTGCACAGAGCAGAGAAGACCTCCTGAGGGAGGTGAGGCCCAAGCTGAATTTTGAAAGACTCATTACTTATCTATTGCTGTGTTAGACCCACACCAAGCAGCTTGAAACGACATTTATGATCTCATAGTTTCTATGGGCCAGTTCAGGAACTGGCTTAGCGGGCTAGCTGTGGGTGGTTGTAGCTTCTGGCTCCGAGTTCCCGTGAGGCTGCAGTCATCTGGAGGTTTGCTGGGGACTGCAGGGTCCCTCCCCAAGATGGCTTGCTCACATGGCTGTTGGCAGGAGGCCTCAGGGTTCTCCAGGGGGCCACTGAGTTTCCCTGTGATGGGGCGGCTGACTTCCCCCAGAGGAAGAAATCCGAGAGGGAGACCAAGGAGGAAGCCACAACGCCTTTCGAGACCTAGTCTCAGAAGTTGCACACGATTTCTTCCAGTATATTCTACTCTCTTCATTCGAAGGAAGTCACCAAGTCCAGCCCACACTTAAGAGGGGAGAACAAAACGATGAGCTCTGCCCTTGAAGGGAAGCGCATCACAGAAGACGATATTAATGAGAATAATAATAACCCTGCAGAACTTGCACGGTGTGCCAGAGTATAAAGTGGGATTACATTGCATCAATTTATTTAATCTTCCCAACAACTCTCTTGGCGCAGATAGTAATTATTAACTCCATTTTACAGATGAGGAAACTGAGGTACAGAGAGGTGAAGTGACCTCTCTAAGGTTGCACAGCTAGTAAAGTGGTAAGATTAGATTTATACTCAGGCATTCTGACTGTAGTGCCCGTGCTCTTAACCCAACCACATGTGTGCGCTCTCATGCACACACGCACACCCCTGGGACTAGCCTGGAAGGGACAGAGAGTGAAAGAAACACCCTTCTGCAGTGGAGTTGTACCTTGGCTGTGCAGCAGGGTGTCCGGGTAACGTCCTCCCAATGGGGGACTTTCCCTCAACAGGAGCACAGAGGCAGAGACGGAGGGGTCTGCAGAGCCTTGTGAAAGCAGTGCCCTGACCAGTGTGGCTCAGTTGGGTGGAATGTCACTCCACACGTCAAAAGGTTGGGGGTTCGATTCCCCATCAGGGCTCCTGTGTAGGTTTCAGGCTTGATCCCCAGAGGGTGTGTGTATGAGAGGCAAGCGAGTGATGTTTCTCTCCCTCTCTCTCTCAAATCAATCAACATTTTTTGATGACTTTTTAAAATAAGCAGTGCACCCATAAGGGCCTGGAGAGTGGGCGTCCAAGCTCTCTTCCCACCCCCTCAGCGGGGTCCCCACTACAGCCTAGTCCCCCTGGCGCCACCCCTGCACTGCCCAGGACCTCTGCCTACAGCCCTTTGTATTCCGCCCCCACCCACCACCCTCCTCCCCCCATCGCCTACTTCCAACCCTTTCCCCGCGCCCATTTCCCTACCCAGAGCCCCCGCATCTGCGCCGCCTCTCGCGTCTACGTGCTGCCTCCCCCACTTCTGTGCCCCTCACGTCCAGGCCCAGCCCAGCACCCCCTAACCCCTGGACGCCCACCCACCCCCTCGTGTCTGACAGCCGGACAGCGGGATCTGCACAGCAAGTGAAATTCCCGTCGGATCGATAAAGCCGAAGCGCTGGCGGCGACGGGTCGATGGTTTTATCTGTCTCGGCCCCGCCGAGCCCGGCGCGCTGACAGTCCGACCGGCCGGCAAAGGCGTTCAAGGGCAGCCGCGCCCGCCGCCCCCTCCCCTCGCTGTTCCTCTCTCCCCTCCCCGCGGCCGCTGCGCCCACCGGACTGCGGGCTGGACCGGCCCGCCGCCACCCTCGTGATTTATCTGGATTTTTAATTGGAAAAAATTTGCGAATTAATTGATTTCAGGAACTTGCCAATTAACATTGTAATTGGGTGCGTGATAAATTCCCTAGGAGCGTGTCAGCTCCCCGCGGGCTAGCACAGGCTAGCGCAGGAAGGGCCCCAGCTTTGGCTGCCCTTGCCCCGCCCCTGCCCACGCTCAGGGAGGCAGGAGGAGGGCAGAGAAGGTTGGAAGAAGATGTGGCACCTGGCTTTCTCTCCTCTCCCGGCCCTTATCTCCCTGAGCTGAGAGTGGCCTTCTACCAGCCATTTCACAGATGGGGAAACTGAGTCCTGCAGGACGGTACAGCCCAAATGACAGCATCCCCCATCCATGCCATATGGCTAGAGGCGTCCTCCCCAGCACTGTCCCCTCTGCTCCATGCTCCCCTCCTTTCTTCCTTCTTCTCTTCCTTCCAACTGGTTCCTTTCCTCTCTTTCCCTGCCTTTGCCTCTTCTGCCCTCCCTCCCCTCCTTCAGCCTTCCGGCTGCAGGCTGCATCGCCCAGGAGGGACAGTCCCTCCACTCACATGGTTGCTCCCCAAGGAGCTCTCCAGGGTGGGCCTGGTGCTGTGCTTTCTTTCTCCCTCCTGCCCTCCCCCAAGCAAGCTGCTATTTTAGACACTGCGGGGGACTCGCACAGAGAACCAGGGACCTCCCAGCCCCCAGACTAGGGCTGGCTGCTTTTCACGGACATAGGTGCAGACATATGCACACGATGAACAGGCACTCGCACCCAGACGTGCTCACACACCCTGAGAGGCACCTGGGCACGCAGACATCTGCAGGAAGAGTCAGAGCTCCTGCTGGCCAAGGCTTATACTTTCCCAAGCACTTTTACATCTGCCATCAGAGCCTATACCCGCACACCCTCCCTCACCCCATCCTCTCTCTTTCCCCTTCAGTCCTGCACAGGATTCCATTAGACCCCAGGACTCAGCTAGTTAGAGCAAGGAGGGCAAAGCTAGATTGAGGACAGATAGTGGAGGGCCTTCGATGTTGCAGGGTTGTCCTAGAGGTAAAGGGGATTAGAACACTGGTGAGCTGGAAGATGCCTTCAAGGGAGCTGAGCTGTAGGAGAATCACTCTGGAGGCCAGTGTGGGGCATGAGTTGGAAGTAGAAGCAGAGAAGCAAGTGAGCAGGCTGGGCTGGTCCAAGGGGCAGATGATGCGACTGACCCAGCACAACAGCAGTGGCAGTGGGAAGAGCAAATGATGAGAGACTGGTGGAGGAAGAAGCAAGAGAACTGAGCAGGTGACTTGTTGGGTACTCACTAGAAAGAGCTTTCTGACTTGGGTGTCAGGAAGGGTAGTGATGGCAGAGAAGCAAACATCTGAGGGAAGGAGATGATGGACAGGGCCTGCTGAGCTGAGATGGCTTTTTGGATAGTGATGGCGGGGAGGCCGGTTGTGAACTGACAGGCAGGAACACAGATGAGAGCTGAAGATTGAAGGGCAGGTGGGAGGAAGGGTTGCCCCAGACTTCTCTGTGGCCCTCAGACAGGAGTCTCCACCCAGAGGAAAAGGACTTGGTCAGGGAGGGGTTGCAGAAAGCTGAAAGTGAGGCTTGGCTGGGCCTGAGCTCAGACGCCTTTCCTGGGAGGCTTCCAGAGCCACTTCAAGTGGAGCACTAGCCTCTAGACTGAGAAGTTAGCGCTCTGGTCAGTGCTTTAAAAGGGCCGGGAAGAGCCAGAGGGAGGCTGGGTGACTCTAGAGGAGAGGCGGGGTGTGGAGATGGCAGTGCCCCCACCCCCACTTAAGCCTTATTTAAGGCTGGCCTCGGTGTTTGGTTGGGTAATGAACTAGATAAACAATTCCCCAAATAGATTAAAACGAAGTGTAACTTACAAAGGCGGCTGGTGATGATGGTTTATTCCCCGGCAGCGCACCATTTCTTTATTTCCAAGGATAATTCAGTGTAAATCACCTTAATTAAAAGTGTCAGCCCAGCCCATGAATATTGTACTTAGGAACGCGTTTCCTGGGTCCCAGTTATAATTTAAAACCCATGGATCACTAGGCAGCGAGTGACTGAGCAAGGGAGGGAATCGTTGGGGGCGGGCTGTGGAAACAAGGAGGGACGGAAGGCAGAGCTGAGCGGGTGGGCTGGGTGAGAGGCCGGCTGCCTGCAGCTCTGAGGCTTAGACCTGTCCTCTCCAAGGCAGGTCCTTTGCCAGATTCTGGTCTCTGGGGGACCACGCACACTTGGAGGTGACCAGGTGATTAGAGGAAAGATAGGGCAGGGGGTGCAGGCTCAGAGAGAGGGAAGAAGTCTGGGGCAGTACCTGTCCAAATGAGGGAACGGGAAGAGAATTGCCAGGAAAAGATCCAGAGGATTGGGAAAGGGAGACTGAACATCACGACTTTCAGTGTCCCAGTTTCTATTCATCAACAGAGTAAACTAAAGCCCAGGGTCAGCAGGCCCCTCCCCAAAGCACAGGGAGAAAAAGGTCTCAGAGCTCTGCCCTCCATCCTACCCCCCGAGCATCACTAGGGAGGCAGGGTGGGCAGTGGAAAAGCAGCACTTTGGACTCCATCAGACGTGAATTCAAATCCAGACTGTGAACAGAGAGGCGTCACTTACCCTCTGTTAGTCAACTCTGTAAAGTTTCTGTGAAGAGAAAAGGTAAAACACATATAAAGTACCCAGCCCGCGCCTGCCGAATGTGCTGGGCACAATAATTGTTCATTCTTTCCTTTTCTGTTCCAACCGGATCCTGCTGAAATAATACTCAGACCTCCGCCCAGGGGTCCAGTGAGAACAATGTTACACAGTGGATGCCTCCTTTCTGTGTTTGTAGGTCCAGGCACAGCACCTGGCACAATGGTGATGTCAGTTTGTTGACTGAATGAATGAGAAAGTGAAGGAATAATGACGGTCATGAATTCACAAGCTCCTTGCTCCTCAAGAGCATCCCAGTTTCTTCTCTGGATCCCTAGTGCCCAGGTCAGGGCCAGGACTGGAGCAGAACTACAAAGCGTAATTGAATGGAACCTGGCCTGTCTGTGCCTCAGGTCTGTGGTGCCCCCGCCATGTGATAAGACAGGCAGACAGCTCTGTCTTTATACTCAGACCTTGGCCTCACCCTGCTGCCAAGCCGGGGGGGCCCTGCACTATAATACACATGTCTGTGCAGGTGTGTGTCCACGTGTCAGCCTTTGTGGGTGCACAAGTGTCTGGCGTGTCAGTCCATGTGGGTATCTGTGTCTAAGCATGCATTTATGTGGGTGTGGTTTGGGGGAGCAGCTCTTCATCCAGGTAGAGTGACTGCTGTGAATATGTCTTTATGGACATGTCTCTCGGAATCGGACTCTGTGCCTGTGCATCTGTTTGCTTGTCTAAGCCATTGGGTGTGACCCCATGTATCTACATGACTGTTGACAGATGATAGAGAAAAAGTGGATGTGTGTATCTGCCTTTATACTAGGGTTTCTCGATCTTGGCACTATTGACATTTTGGGCTGGATGATTCTTTATTGTGAGAGGCTACCCAGTACACTGCAGGATGGTCAATGTCCTCTACCCACTAAATGCCAACAGTAAACTCCCAGCCCCAGGTTGCAAAATCGGAAATGTCTCCAGACATTACCAAATGTCCGCTTGGTAGCAAAACGGCACCAGGTGAGAACTACTACTTCCTCTGCACCTGCCTGCTCCTTTGCCTGTGTGTTGGGTGTGCCCATGTCTGACCCTGAGGGTGTTCCCTGTGCACACATATGCCAGGTGAGTGATGTCTGCCCCACCCCGTGCTCTGCCCTGATGTGTGTCTACGTGTCTTTGAGCGTTACAGCTATCTATGGGTGTGCTTTACCTGGAAGCTTGTACATGGGTATGTGCGAGGACGCTAGTGAATGTGCTGAGTCTGCCGCCGTGTGTGTATCAGCCAGTGCCTCTGTGTGCATGTATTTGGGGGGGGGGTGGTTGAGTGAGTGCACGTGCATGAATGTGCGAACACAGATGTGGTGAGCACAGTGGGGGCAGCAGGGAGGGAGGGACAGGAACAGGGATATTAATGTTTCTGAAGTGGATCTGATTTGATACGTCTTGTTCCATTGTCAGCATCTGTTTAGCAGGGATTTGTAATACTTTGTGGCTCTGGATCACTCATGCTTAGCACGGGATGTGGCCTTGCATACCAATTTTGTTATTAAACACAGTCCTCGCCTCCCCCACAGCCCATCCATCACCTCCCGCCCCCGCCCCCGCCTGCTCCAAGCCACCCACCATATTTCAGGCCCAGCTCCCGCCTGCCTGCTGCACCCGATGCCGAAGGGCCTGGGGCTGACAAATTGAATCAGGGGGAGATCATTCCTGGCCTAACGCAGTTTGTAGCGTGTTGGAGGGAGAATTGACAAGAGCCATGTCAGCTCCATCACCCCAGTCCCGTAGGGGCTAAGAGCAGGCTGGGGACAGGGGGTGGAGGGAAGGGGGCATCCAGGACAGTCAGAATCCTCAAGGCTGATACCAGGAGTCAGGTAAAGCCTCTTTCCTCAGATACATGGGGGAGCCTACCATGGCTGGTGTTTCTCTCCCCTTCCCAGGAGACATCTCTAGCCCTTGGCTCCTGATGGATGCCGAGCTAGGCAGGGCCAGCTGGGGCTGAATGGACTGGGTGTAGCTTGGCCAGGCTGGGCTGGGCTAGGCTGACTCTGCCTTCTCTCTTTGGGGTCTTCTTGCTATTCTATTCTTGCATGCCCTGGGCAGCAGGTAGAACAGTAACCCTGTTCTCTTCTTTCTTGGCAGCAAGAATTCCCTTCTGAAGGATGCCATGGCTCCAGGCACTCCCAAGGTAGGTGGCTGGTGTGTGTTTCCCTCCTGTCTACCCTAACCTAGGCCCACCCAGAGCTGCTTCCTCCTGAGGATAAAAAGAGGTCTTCCTGGGTCCCCAACTGTCCCTAGGGTTTCAACGTCCACCTGAGGCCTGGAGCTGCCCTAGGTGCTTGAGTGTATGCGGGTATAGTGCAGGTTGAGACAGATAGCTCAGGGCTTTAGAAACCAGACCATGGAGTGTGTGTGTGTGTGTGTGTGTGTGTGTGTGTGTGTGTGTACTTTGGCCTGAGGACAACAGGGAGCCAGGGAAGATGCTGGACTCATTTGGGGAGACAGTGTGCCTCTCTGAACAGACACTATGGGAGAGAGGCTTAAAAGCATCAGATAGAGAAAGGAAAAGTAAAGGGCAAGCAGCTGGCTCAAAGGAGGGGCCAAAAAGGCCTCAGCACAATGACGTGAGTTGTACCAAGAACTGCCATAGGTGGCCATGGAGGTGGATGGAACTGCTTCCCCAAAAGGTTTGGTTTTGAGAGAGTGGGAACCTGGGGAGGAAGACTAAACCCTCGCTCAATGAGTGTCCCCTTCTCCACTGCATCCTCCGGCATCCTTTCTCCTAAGTTCTCACAGTGACTCAGAAAGCCAGGAACCCTTTTTATAGGGAGAGAGGAAGTGAGTGTCAGAGCTTTGGGAGTGGGTGGAATTAGTCAGGGAGAGTGTGTGGAGAGGTTAGAGCAAGAGCCAAGAAGAGAATCTGGGATTCCTGCACTGGGGGGTTAAGATACAGTATCAGGGACAGGAAAGGGGCAGAGGAGGAATGGTCATGAGTCAGAAGGGGCACAAGAGGGCATGGTATCCCAGACTCCTAAAGGGGAAAAAAGTTCCAAAACATATGGGGTGTCAGCAGCCAAACAGAGAAAAGCTGGAGGAGACCACTGTGTTTAGACCCCTTAAAGGCACTGGTGATCTCTGAGAGGGAGTTTTGGGAAAAGGATCTGGGGTTGGCTCAACTCCCCTGCAGGCAGGCCTTTATAAAGGGTGGGAGTGGACTTTGCACCGTCACTCAGGAAATCACCCAACACACAGCAAGCTGCACAGAGAAGAGATAGGGAACCTAGTCCAGCCTTGGAGCGGTACAGGCCCTGGCCAAGGAAGCAAAGTCCCCCAGCCTTAAAAGAAAAGGCAGGAGGTGACAGGCAGCTGTGGATCATAGAGGTAGGGAGCCACACTCTCTGAGCTTGGCCCATGTCGCAGCATTTAGTGGTTGTGGTTACAGAAGCAGGTAGGTCATGGACAAGCTGCCACTTTGGCCACTAGAACCACTGGCACCTGACACCTGAGCATGGCTGGCAGGACTGAGAATTGGACCCCAGGGAGGCCGGTGTGCTAAGGACAAACAGATGCAATCCATGACCACGCCTAGTCCCCACGCTCACACATGCACACACACCCCAGCTCGGAGTGCGCAGCCAGGATGCTGAAGCATGCAGATTCCTGCAGCAACTGCACACATTGGTGGCCGGACTCAGAGGCTCGAACCACTGCTCAGCCACTTTCGGGTGTGTGTGCGCACCCCAAAAGCTGACCATTTCGGGGTCTATCCTCTGCCTTGACTGAGGCTTTAGGGAAGCAGGTCATGGATGCAAGACGTATGAGGGAGAAGGTTCGAGCAAGAGACTGAGAAGACAGGGAGGAGGCAGGGAGGAGGCGAGGGCAAGGGGGCCTCCGACAAGATTGATGGCCTCGTTGCCATTAAGAAAAAAATTAGCCGGTGGCGGCTATCATATTAAAGGGTGAAGAAGCCGTGAATTATTTTCTTAAAGATCTTATCGCTTACAATGATAATTTTACCTTCCAAAAGGCCACTTTTAATGAGGCGAAGAGCCAGGCAAAAAGTCATGATTTAATGCCGGGATTTTTTTTTTTTCAAAACACATTTTACTGCTTTTTGGTCCATGTTTAAAAAGCGCCAGTGACCTTTTTTTATTCCACTTGCCCCAGGTGTAATGCTGAGGCCTCTCAGGGCTTCTAACCTAGAGAGAATGAGAGAGAGGCTGAGGGGGTGGAGAGAACACAAGTGTGAGCTTTCTTATGGTGGGGGACAGGGGCACATTGTTTCCCCTCCTCAGCATCTTTCTTGGGACCAGAGAAGGACATTGCCCCAAAGCCCACGTCTTTTCTGAGGGGGGGGGGCCAAGTCATTCACTAGGCCTCCCACAGTGCCTGGGTGGATGAAGAAGGGGCTCCAAGTTGCAGGCAATCCCACCCCAGGCCCTTCCCAGGCTTCTTCCTCCAGGTCTTGGGGTGAGGCCGAGTCAGGGAGCCCTGCCAACCAGCAGCTGCCCCTCCCTTCCCAGGGCCCTCGCCTGAGGATGTGCAGCATGGCCACCGCATGCGGGTCACATCCTACGGCTCAGTCGGAGATGAAGGATAAATGGCTGCTCCATCTTTCCCAAATTGCTTTCTTTGGGCTGTCACTGGCGATTTGGCATGGTTTTCTAGGCTGGGGAGGCCTCCTAGGGAATTGTATGCTTCTGGCGCAGAGCTGTGCAGCCTGGAGAAGGGGGGGGGGGGAGTATGGATTGCTTTCAGGCCTCTCGGCCGCCAGTTTGCAGCTGAACAGGCCTTGGCAAGAGCCAGCAAGAGCAGGCTGAATGTGCCATGTGGTATTTAGAATTGTGATGCTCGCACACAATTTAAAGCAGACAGTTTATTAATCTAAACTGCAGGCGTATGTAGAAGAGGCCATGTAGGATTGACATGGGGGGATTAGTTTTGCCGGGGTTTTTGCTAAGGTCACTGTCGCAGCACAGGGATAAATGGACCCACCGTACATCCCTAGCTGCACGCAGGAAACTCATACCTGCTATTTAATTTACTGTCTCCATAGCGGGGCTGCCATCAGCCCATGTTAGGGGCAGGCAGGGTGGCCAGTATGTGGCTTTACCCCCAGCCCTTCAGGGGGGTCCCAGAGCATGTATCGTCCCTGCCCACTGAGAGTAGGCTGGGAGTCTGCCCCGCTACAGTAGATATTAGCTGGGATATAGGAGGTCTGGGCCCTCTCAGGGGGTCTCCACCCATTCTGAGAATCAATCCATCCTCTCCCATGACCACACTCCCAGGACCTGACCACGTGCCTTCAAAATCTCAAGTGGTCCTTCTGTCCCTCCACCCTCCTTCTCTCTGCCTCTCTCCCAGAAGCTCCATAGGAATAGGAACTCTAGGGGACTGACTATAGGTCTCATCCCGCCCAAAACCACATGTCCCTTTTCTTCTTCCAGTCCCTCCTGTTGTCTGCTTCTATCAAGAGGGAAGGAGAGTCTCCGACAGCATCACCACATTCATCTGCCACTGACGATCTGCACCACTCAGACAGATACCAGGTGAGGAGTGCGTGGGATGAGCATGAGAAGGAAGTGTCCTTGGGTGAGAGCTTAGAGGGCATGCCTGGTGCTGACTCCTCCGTCCTCAGGAGGCAAGAGGAGAGGCCTGAACTGTTTTTGATTCCCTCTGTGTCTAGTGTCCCTAACTGAACCCAGAAGGCACAGGTGCCTTAAATAGATGGATTTTTAGGAAGAGAGAGCCAAAGACACCAGGGCTCTGGTGGCCTCTAAACACCTCTGAAGCATCCCATCTATCAGGAGGTATCCTATAGGGTTTGGTTCCGTGAGGGACCCGAGATATAGACCCAAACCACCTGAAAACTTCACACCTCAAATCCATGATCCCCTGAGCAAACAACCATTCAATCTTGCCAAATCTTGGTACTGGGGCCCAGAGAGAGAGACACACACACACACACAGACATTGCCTGTGAGTGCCTTGGGCAACACGGGAAGGAAATAATCACACAATCCTAAACCATAAGAGCAGGAGCAAGATGTAAGGCTAACATCCTCTCTTTTGACCCTCTTTGGGTAGGAAGGAGAAAGAACTTCCCCCAGAAGCTTCTCCTTCTGAGAAGAGACAGGGCCCTGCTTTTGAGAGCCCCAGTCAGATGGAGGAAAACAGGGTCCTGCTCCAAGGAACACTTGTCTACATGGCAACAGGCCTTCTCCAGGAGCCCCAGGGAAAAAAGGGAAAAACAGCCCTACCTCAGAAGCCCTGATGTGATGCAGAAGGACAAGGCAGCAGGGACCCATAATCTGGGGGAGAGAAACAGCGTCACTGCAGGCACACGGAAAACCTCTGTTGGAGCTGAAGGTGTTCTCTCTGCGCGCCCTTACTTCCAGCGGATGCAGCCTGGCATCAGGGCACAGAGCTTGGAGAGTGGAGTGCTGAGGGTGGGCTGGACACCAGCCTCCACTGCTTTGTATGGGGCTCAAACTGCATAGCCCAAAGTGCCACCCCTGGGGAGAGATTCCCCGCTCTCATGAACCCTGGTTTGAGAGAGGCTCTCAGTCCAGAGCCTGGGAGACATTACCCTCACCCAGACAGTCCTGGTTTGAGATGAAGGAATGACCCAACCCTAGGGAATTCTGGTCTGATGTGTGTGCAGACAAGGCTCTGTCCCAGAGTTTCCTTCAAAGGGACAGACAGAGCCCTGCCTTCAGGGACCCAGCCTCTCTACTTCAGTCACAGTGTTCAGCCTCACCATCTGATGAACTAGGAAAAGAGTAATTGCCAGGCACAGGCATGGCACCAAGGCCTTCTGTGGTTTAGATTTAACCCATATGCCCAGCTTCCATTCCTAATACTGTGCCCTCTGTGAATCCTATGGGGTATGCTCACCGAATTAATGCCATCTACTTCCTGGCTATGCCATTCCTTTCTTGCCTCTGCATCATACACATACTGTTTCTTCTAACAGGACTATTTTACCACCCTAATTTTTATTTATCCTTTGACAACCCGCCCAAATCCCATCATCTCCAGGAAAACTTTCTGGAATAGCTATCTCTTCTCATGACACTGGTGTGTCCATTATTGCCCTTATCATCTTGTGTTGTGGTCACACCTTTTGGTATGTTTTGGTTCTCTTGGTTTATAACAAAACCTCCCAAAACTTAGTGGCTAAACACAATTTATCATATCTCAGAATTCTGTTGGTTGACTAGGCCCTCATGTACTCATGCAGCTCATTCAGCTGCAGGACTGCCTGGGCCGGAAAGTCCCAAATGGCCTCCCCACGTACCTGGAAGACTGGGGGGACCTGGGTTCTCTTCCTCACAGCCTCTCACCCTCCGGTAGGTTAGGTCAGCTTCCTTACTTGGCAGTCTCAGGGCAATGTCACACTAAGAGAGCGGAGGACAAAGCTACAAGGTGTCTTGAGGTCCAGACTCTGGGATTCACACATCACTTGGCAAAGCATCACAAAGCTAACCCTTGATCAAGGGATGAGGAGATGTGGCTCTTGATAGGAGCAGGCGCAAAGAACTGGGGCCACATTTACTCTATCACAATGAGTGTGATTCGTCCGCTAGACTTGGAGTCCTTCCAAGGCAAGGGCCTTGTCTTATCCTTCTTTACTCCCTTCCTTTACTCATTTTTCTAGACTCACTCATGCTTAGCCCAGTGTCCTTGCCTGCAAGGGGTTAGATTTGCAAATAGATAATTATAGCCCAGTGTTTTAAGTGCTATGGCAGGGGTATAAATAAGTTTCTAGGATCACACAGTGGACAGAGGAGAAAAATCACAGTAAGCTTCACGGAGGAGGCAATGACTGGACAGGGTTTCAGAGGACAAGTAGGAATTCACTTTGGTGAACAAGGAATAAAGGGTACCCCAGATCAAGGCAACAGCACGTGCAAAGGGCATAGTGGTGAAACCCATTGTGACGTATTTGGGGACCTGCTATCAGGTCAGTTTTGTTAAAATGTGAAACACAAGGAAAATTGGTAGGAGGTGAAGTGCCCTGGACACTGGAAAGTGCCCTAGGGTCTAACTGAGTATCTCTTCCCCTGATCTTCACACAATGCCTGGCATGCAGTAGTTGCTCAGTTACGTTGGATTTTGTTTTTTTTTTTAATTATCAAACTCAGCCTCAAAATTAGGGGGTATTGGTTTCTTGTTTGGATTCCCTTTTTTTTTTTGCCCTGCTGGGTTACCTAACCTCTTACCTATTACTTCACTTTACCTTCTTAGCAACTGTACAAGCTAGGATTCATTGCCCTCCAATTTATTGCTAAGGAGACAGGCCTGGAAAGGGGAAGTTAATTTTCTAAGAACACACATATTCTTAAGAGTAACAGAGTCAGGATTTGAACTTGAGTCTGTATGGCCCTGGATCCTAGATTGTTTCTCAGCAGTGAACTGAGCTCAGGGGCTTCCCTCTTGTGCGAGTATACTCCCCCTTCCCTTCCCACTATTATCTCCTGCATGCTAAACCCTGTGGTAGGTGACTAAATAGAGACGACCTCCCATGAATAAGGTACAGATGTGTAAACCATCAAAATATACAAGATCGGAGTGAAGACAAGGCATTGTGAAAACTCAGAGGAGGCAACTCACCCAACTTTGAGAGAAAGTGAAGCCTTCCCAGAGCCCTACAGGATGAACAGCAGTTAACCAAGCACAGGGTATGGAGGCAAGGAGGATAATCTAGCCCGGAGGCCAGTGCATGGAGTGCTCAAAGAACTATTCATAGCTCTGCAAAGCAGAGTGTCAGGAGGGCAAAGGGGAAGACAGGAGTGCTAGAAGAGACTGGAGAAGTAGAGCAAGTCAGAAAAGGCCTGTATGCCATGTTGCAGATCGTATAGGTGGAGAACCAGTGAAGGGTTCAAAGAAGGTGGAGAGACAGGGTCAATTGTGAACAATACAAAGACAACTGTGTTTACTGTGGAGACTGGGTACAGGAAGAGAAGCTGGAGACCAAAAGGCCAGATGGGAGACAGCTGCAAATTTAGAAAGCTCATAAGGTTATGAATTGGGGCAGTAACATCCAAGACAGGTATAGCCATTGAAGAAACACCCTGAGAGCCTTGCCTATGCCAAGCGCCCGGCCGGGCTTGGGTTCACCCGTGATTCACACATGGCCCCCCAACCCTGGAATGTCAGTACACTGATAAAAATTTTGTATGAGCTGTAATGAAGGTAGGGATGGAAGTACTATAACAAGAGGAAAATATATTTTTCGAAAGACTGAGTAGGAGATACACAGAGGTGGAGATGATCAGTTTTTTTAAAGAGAACATTTAAAGGGAGACTTTCTGAGATCTAGGAAAGTACGTACTGAGTGTTAAGAATGAAGGAGGGTAGGGTCCAGCACCACTCTCAAGTTTTCGGTGTGAGCACACCTGAGTGTCCGTTTGTGAACTGGGACCCAAGAATAAAGCGCTTGTTTGGGGGACGTCTAGTTCCACGTTGACCACGCGGGTGTGCGGTTCCTGTGGGAGCTCCAGGTGTCCATCAGACAACTGAAAAGTTGGAAATCCTCTAATGACGGGACTGCTGAACTCCACGGGGGTGGGGGCGGTACAGCTGGAACGTGCGGTGAGTCGCCCAAGGGCGATCAGGAATTCCGACCCCTCCTCCCCAAAGAATAGCTTGGCTGTCCTAGGACAACCGCACGGCAGGCGGGACCAAGGGCCAGGGCTCTGGGCAGATGGAGCCCCGCGCGAGACGGGGCATGGAGCGGGATACGTGGACCCTGCAGCCGCTACCTGGAGCGGGTAGGCTTTGCCGATGGTGGGAGGGATCCCAGGCACACGCCGCGGGTTGCCACCCGAGAGCGAGCAGCTTTTTCCTGGTCCCAGTCTGGCCGCCCACACCCCCATCTTGAACTTTCACCCTGGGCGCGCGACGGCAGCGGTCACGTGATTAGGGCCAACATGGCCGCCGCCGCCGCTGGGAGCTGAAGTGCCGCCGCCGCCGGGCAGCCGGGGGGAATCCGCCTGCATCGCCGCCCTCGCCGGCCGGGCGGCCGAGGGGCCCGGAGCGCCGGAAGCCGGGGCTGGGACGGCACCGCGCGGCGGCCACAGGGTCCCGTTAGAGCAGTCCCCGGCGGCTATGCCGAGGGCCCGGAGCGGTCGGCGGAGCAGGGGGGCCGGCGGGAGGGAGGAAGTAGGTTTGTTTACGGGCTGTTTGGGGCGGGACAGGCCTGGACCGGGGTCGGTGTTCAGGCGGGGGCCAGGACTCCGGGCCGCGGCTGACGCTCTCTTCTCTTTTTTCGCATCTGCTCGGGATCTTCCCCCAGACCTTCCTGCGAGTGCGAGCCAACCGGCAGACCCGACTGAATGGTGAGTCTTGCTCGGCCCCTCCCTCCGCCCCACCCCCGGCCTCCTCCCTCCCTCGCTGGCTGTAGCTCCTGGCTTTGCCTCAATCTCTTCGACATTCAGGCCCATTGGCTTCCTCGCAGTCACAGCGCCTGAGTATGTGCTCACCAAGGTGGCTGCTCTCAGTTTCCCCGTCTGTCTAATGGAGGTTATGGTTCCCAGCTCTTGCCCAAGCCTCTCTAAAGGCCTTGAGGAACCCTGGGGGGCAATAAGTGCCAGAGAATGAGGAACAAGCTACACAATTCCACTCGGGAGCTCAGCTTTGAATTTGCAAACTGCTGGGACCTCACTGTACAAGCCGGCAGGGTGCTGGGAATGTTTTTCTTCCAGTTTTTAATCAGTGCCCAGTAGTGTGAATGCAGCCTCTCTGCCGAGACTTGACAATGCAGTGAGATCTGGAGTTCCCACGGCAACAGGAACTAACTCATCCCGGGGCTCTTTGAGTTATCAGTCGGCCCACATTTCACAAAGATGATCAGCGTGGGCTCAACAGCTCTTAGAGGCCTTCTCTGAAAGCTCACGGTGCACGCACTACCTGGCGGCCCCCCCTTTTGGATTCAAACCTCTGGAGCTCTCCTATTTGCTGAACTCAATGGAATGATCCCGGCCTTTTGTGCGGACTAGGGTGTGGCATGTCTGGGGGTTGGCTGTAAGAGACTTAGGGTCTCTGGGCCAGCTGGTGGATGATCCCCAACCTCTGCTGCTTAGTTTCTGCTGCCAGGCTGAGCCTCATTCTGGGAAAGAGAATGCATTCATTATGGGCTGGCACCGTATTCAGCATCATCGTGACACTTCTGAGAGGGAAGTGTTAACACACTTTGTGTAGGAAAGGAAACTGAGGCTGGGAGAGGTGACAATGACTTGTTTAAAATCACGCAGCTGGGGTGTAACGGAGGCATGATTTAAACTGAAGTTTGTTTACCTGCCAAGCCTGGGCTTCTCCAACCATGTGATGCTGCCTCCATGGCAAACCCTTCGACTTGACCTACTCAGAGGTCACCTCTGGGTAGGGAGCAAAGCTTTTTCTTCCACATTTTGGTTTGTTTTGGCAAGAAGATAGCCAAACCTGCCGTGTTTATCTGAGAATTTCCAGGTGATGTTTAATCCATCAGGGTGCTTTCTTGGAACTACAGGGATCTTCTAGTCTGCATGGCCTGGTCAAGGAAAGTATCCAGTATTGTGTCCTCTTTGGCAATTCTGTGAGATTCGTTTCCTTATTCAGTCATCAAACAATGTTTATCATAGTCCTCCTCTTACCGGGAGGCACTTCCTTGGGCTCTAGGCAGGACAGATGAGGAACCATCTGTCCTGTTATATTCTGGCACTCTTGGGGTCCCTTGCTCCATACCTTTCTGATATCTAGCATCCCTTCTCCAGCCCAGCCCTGGCTCTAAAGCAGCGATTTTCAACCTTTTCCAACTCATGGCATATATAAACTAGTTACTAAATTCTGTGGCACACCAAAAAAATACATTTTTTGCTGATCTGACAAAAAATAAGTATAATGTTGACTCATTCATACCAGAGAGCTATTGTATTGGCTGTAGTCTTTTTTATTTAATAACAACCTAAGGCAAAAGAGGTCAGTGCCCCTGACTAAGTAGTCGGGTGTTGCATGTTTTAAAAGTTCTTACAGCTCACCAGTTGAAAATCATTGGTCTAGAGTGTCAAGGCGGCTTGAGCCTGAGGTTCCAAGGGCTAGGGCAGTCAAGGCAGAGGAACCTAGATTTGCGTTCACAAAATCAGGCAGAGCACCAGAACATGATCGCGTCTCCTATAGCAAAAGCACAGGAGATTAAAGAGATGGGCCAGGCTGCAGCCCAAAGTTTCTCAAACTCCATGCTCAGTCCTCATGAGATGGTGACCTTCCTGTTGATTTGGGTGTTTCTAAGACGACTCTGGGTTGGAGTTGGAATAGCTGTCTGCCTCAGGCCTTCAGCAAGCAGGAGCTGGGCCCCGAGTGCATATTCTCACTGCCCTAGCACACTCACAGGATCAACATTTGTTGATGCTGACCAGTCAAAGGGACCCTTAGACAGGAGAACATTCTAGGCTATGGTTTCTTATTCTGCCTTTGCCCCTTTTGCACTATTTGAAAAGTTCCTTGATCTCGCTGAGCCTTGAGTTTCTTCATCTGTTAAAATGGATAATACACCATACCTTCAAGATACAGAATTAAATGAGCTACCTTGTGTGAGGTGTTTGTCTCTGAGCCCAACACAGTTGGGGTTCTAAATTGTAACAGTGAGTTCTCACCTCCATCACCTCTTACCTGTGTCCCCCTCCCTAAAGTGTATTCATAAGCCAGTGCCCTTGAGAAAGTTCTTCCTGGCTTGCAGAGGGGAACCTTTCCCTCCTTGACTACCACCCCTTATCCTCACCCCAGCCCATCTGATCTCAGAGTGGCTAACTCCGCTTCTGCTGTTTCATCCAGGGAGGGGCTAGAGGGAAGAGTCCCTTCTTTTGACCCCTTCCTGCTTCAGTGACAGGAGGGCTGCAGAGAGAGATTAGCGAGCTAATTAGAAATGATTGCATCTCTCAGCATTAATTAGGAGTGCTGTGGGCTTACAGTGTACACTTTGGAGTTGAGGCCCCTGTGGGACAGCGCGGCAGGCAGCCCTCTGCCTCGTGGGCCTGCCAGTCCCTCTGCACTGATCAGGAATGATGGAACAGGTTTGGCTAGGCACAGCGAAGGCTGCCCTGTCAAGGGACTGTGGGCTTTCTGACTGAGGCTCTTCATATCTTTATGACTGGGCCTCAGTCTCCTCTTCTGTAAAATGGACCAGTGGACATAAGAGAAATCCTTCCTAGGATGACTCTAACTAAGACACTTAAGAGCTCTTGGCCCAGGAACAAAGGGGGTTTTATCACAAGTGAAAAACAGGCCATATCAGACCCCTGGAGGGACGTTAGGTTCTAGCCAAGGGATGTTCTCTAAAGCTGTATATCTTCACATGAAAAGAGCCCACAGTCTTGACCTTCTAGGGAGATACCAAGCAACATGGAGTGTCTTTGCTCATTGGACTCCTTGAATTCTGCAGGTAGGAAGGTATGGTTGAGCTTGAGCCAGCTGTGGCCAGAGTAGATACTTTGCTGGCCCAGCTCCACTCTCCTCTCCAGGTGCTCTTGGCAAGTCCCAGTCCCCAAAGGAGAAGCAGGTGCTGCATAACAAGAGTAAGACCAGGCCCTGAACAAAGGGGCTAATGGCTGGCAGGATGTCAGGATATATCAGCTCACTGCAACCCTGGGAGCTACAGTGACCGTCCGCCTGTTCTGTGCTTTGTTTTCGGTTTTTCCATGCAGCTCGGATTGGGAAAATGAAACGGAGGAAGCAAGATGAAGGGCAGGTATGTCCCCTGTGCAACCGCCCCCTGGCAGGATCGGAGCAGGAGATGAGTAGGCATGTGGAGCATTGCCTTTCTAAGGTAGAGGGGCCATCACCACTTCCCTTCCCCACCCCTCTCCCTCCCCTGAACCTAGCTGCTGACTGCCCCCAGGTCTGTGGGCTACTGGGGTCTCCGTGGTCTGAGCAGCTTCTTCCTCTCCATTCTTTGCTCTCTTCCTTTGCTTTCACTCACCCACTCTTTTTCCCTGGGGCTCCAATGAAAAATGATTGGGAAGAGGTCCAGGTCTTTGACCTCTAGATTGGTTTACTTCACAGGAGCCCTAAAGCTGGGGTTGGCACACCACAGCTGGGGGCCAGGACTGTGCCTTCCTTGCAGGCCCTGGGGACAGGTAGGGCTGGCCTGGGACTTGCATGACCCTGCTCTGCTCTTCACAGAGAGAAGGTTCCTGCATGGCTGAGGAGGATTCCGTGGACATCGAGCATGAGAATAGCAACCGCTTCGAGGAGTATGAGTGGTGTGGACAGAAGCGGATACGGGCCACCACTCTCCTGGAAGGTGGTTTCCGAGGTACAAGCAGCTGACACATAGGCAGTGGCACTCTGGTGGCCAGGCCTGTGCTGGGTATCCATCTGTTGGAAGCCAAGAGGCCGGGGCTGGTGGCTGGTCATCCATCCCACCACATGGGAACTGCTGCTGGCAGAGCTCCTTTGTGACTGTGCTGCCTGCCTGTGATGTGCATATTAAAATGGGAGTATTTGGGTGGGGAAATGGAATTGTGAGGCTGCAAGCTAGGAGTGACGAGGGGGGCTCTCGGCCTCCGGTGATACATTGAAGGTGACAGCCAAGCCACGTTAGCACCTGCATAAAATATTAAAGGGACGGTTATGCATTTATCACTCCATCCCTCTTAAGGCTGATAAATGAGAATCCAGCAACCTGCTGTACACCTCCAGCACCGGGGGCCCTGAGGGCTTCCAGGCAAACACGTTGAATTCTCCCCTCCCCCTCCTACTCTCCCTCCCCTCCCCCTCTGACCAGAGAAATCAGTTACCGAGGAGAGAGTGAGTTATGGCAAAATTTGACCTCCCATGAGCTTCATTGGTGAATTTAATTTTAGCTCTGATCCCATCCCTTTTCCATGGGCCCCTCTGCCCTGAAGCAAGAGGGGCCTGGGCCCAGCTGCTCCCTGCTTCCCTTGGGCTCTCACCCAGTTGCTTCAGAGAGGTCTGCAGGCCTGCCCAGCTCCATTGCCTCCCAACTCCATTGCCCTCCCAGCTCCTTGGAGGCATATGGCATGGCTCAGTGGAAGTCCCCCACTCACACCAGATCAGACAGCAGACTAGTTGGGTGCCCAGGGTCAGTGTCCTCTTGTCAAACTCTCCTGCCTTGGGCAGGGGAAGAGGGATCTGTCTGCCTCCTGGCCTCCAGCTTTTCTTTCTGTGCGCAAGCACAGCTGGTAACTGCAGCTTGTGGGCATTAAGTGAGACAGTCTGCTTCCCATCTGCTTCCAGTTCTCTGGGCATCACCCTTGGGAGGACTGCTGTGTCTGGTCTCTGGGGAATCTCAGAGCAGCTGGGAAGAGGGTCCTGCTCTTGAGGGTGGCACTGAGGCGTGATCTTCACAGTACTGGCCAGCGCAGACTGCCTGCACGAGGAGCCCCACGCCCAAGTGGGGCATTTTGCCTTTCGGCTTCTCTCACTTTACCCAAGTGTTTGGGGACAAGCCAAAGTATAAATCAGGAAGGTTAATCAGATTAAACTGGTTCCCAAGCCTAAGCGCTGAGCTGTGGAATGTTCATTTGCCATTCCCCTCTGGTCCTGCCCTAGAGTTTTGGAGTGTCTGAGACCCTGGAAGGGTGAACAGCAAAGCCCAGTACCCTATGACTAGCACGTAGGTGGCAGCCCTGCAGGGTCGGTTCCATGATGCTGCTCTGGGTTCGCTATGTTGGCTGCTGCAGATATTCACGTCTTCCATTGCTGTGGCAACTTCTTGGGTTTCTTGGCACAGAACTGGACCTGATGGCTTCTGGGCACCAGACAGGACTTAAGGAGGATAAAGCCGCACAGAGCCTGATGATCCGACACAGTACCCCCCTGTGTTGGGATGCACTGGCAGAGCTGGGTCTGAGGGGCCTCTTAGGCCCTGGGCGGGTGTCAGTTTTCCCTGAGTGTTTACTCTGTGAGGTTGTTCCTTTCAAGAATTCCTGAGGGGAGTTCAAAGGGGGCTTTTCTTTGAGCGGTTTGGAGAGCGAGAATGAGAGTGAGACTTGAAGAGAGAACAGGGGCCGGAGGTGCCTTTATCTGCAGAGAATTGCTCCGGCTTTCCTGATAGAAGCTGCTGCCGCCTCTTAAACAGCTTAGTGCAGTCAAAAGACAGGCAGACTTGAAAGGCTGTTTTACAGCGAGATCAGCAGGAGCCACAAGGCAGAGAGCTGGGCGCCGCGGAGCAGAGGAGGCTGAGGCTCCTCAGTGGAGTGGCAGTCGGGGGGTGGCTATCAAAGGAAGCCCTGGATGATTCAGACTGCCTCTGCCCTGAAACCTTGTCTGCAGAAGCTGACCATCTGTCAGTCTACCCTCCCTGGCCAGGACTGACAGGCCCCAACTCTGGGGGGCTGGGTGTGGCCCTGCCAGGCGGGCTGGTGTCAGTGCATTGCATTGATCACCGCCGGGCGGGCCCGACTGCAAGCCAGGCAGCACGTGCTTAATGTGATTGAAAGGCAGTTAAAATGGCGGTGACCTTTTCAGGAGGAATTAGATTGCCTGCCAAGACTGGTTAGAGGGAGTGATAACGCCAGCTGAAGAAGCTGCCCAGCCGACTTCAGAGAGCGGGGGCAGAGGCAGGGTGAGCGGGCGAGCCGTGAGGCCCGTTTAGGCTGTGCCATGCGTGCTGACAGAACAGAGATTGCCGTGCTTGTTAGGTATGAAAGAACTGAAGAGTTGCAGATAAGTTCCCGAGTCTGAGCATCCCCTACCCCTCCTCCCAGACCAGGGCCCCTCCACCTTCCTCAGCAAAGCTTCCCACTAGGCCCGCTGGGAGCCGGTCTGATGGAGCAAATTAGTTACCTGGAATGTCATCAGCTGTGGAGCCGGTGTGCGAGGAGTCTTGGTGGAGACACTTGGCGGAGGGGAGCAGGCCTTGGAGATAGGACCTGTGGTCACTGAGGGTAAGGCCCAGATAGCTCAAGCCCAGGAGTGCTGGGCATTGGTATTTTAGGACAAAATGAAGGACCAGACAGAGCAGGTAAGCTCTGATAGAGGTCCGGCTAGAAATAGATTTTGAAGAGACTAAGGAAATAGGTCAAGATGTCAAAGTGAGCAAGTTGGAAGAAACTTCAGTGTCTAGGAAACACTCTTCCCCCTCCCCCCCAGTTCTAGAAGCCCTGGGCCATTAATTGTCCTCCCAGAACCTTAGGTTTGCTAACCTACTGCTGTTTCTCCCCACCCAGAGTCACAGTTGCATGAAGGGATGCACACAGAGCCTAGTGCTTCACCAACTAAAGAGTTCAACTAAAAGAGATCAGCAATTAGGAGAAAACGACGCTCTTCTGGGGCAGCTGCTTTCCCCTGGACAGAGCAAGGGGCCTCTAGGCTAGAGCAGCAGGCCATGGGGAAAATCTAATCATACAGCCGTTGGGGGTGAACCTAAGGGCAGGCCCCTGTAATCAACGGAGATGTGTGGTGAGTGAGCCACACCTTTCCTCATTTCCCATCGCTAGCTCCTGGGTTCTGGAAAAGAGACTTAAGATGGTGAGCTTTGATCCCTCCCCTGTATTGGTTGCCAGGAAAAGTTCAACAGCTTTGAGGAGCCTGGAGCTCATCCATATCTGAAATGGACAGGCCGGAGAGAGCACATGGGAATGGTTGGTTTCAGATAAGGTGACAGTGATGTGGTGGGCACATGAGTGGCGAGATGAATTTCCCAGGAGGCCACATAGGAAATGGAAGGTGCTGCGGCTGTGTCTTTGAACCCTGAAGGGAAACACATTGCTAGAATCCAGCACTGAGCCCCTTCCAATCAAACAGGTGAAGGGAGGGGACTCTGAGGACCAGCTGTGCAGGGTGTCTGCCTTCTCCAGATCCTAGCCTGGGAGTTGCGTCTTTCTTGAGTTGCTCTCGTAGCTTTAGGCTGGTTCCAAGTGGCCTGGGTGAGGTGTCATGGAGAGGACAGGCAGGGCAGCTTAGGCACAGATTTATTTTTCAGCTGGCTATTGCTTGATAAAACTTCAGAGCCAGATTATGAGTCAAAGGAGTGAGAGGTACTGTGATTCCAAGAGCACAGAGAAGAAGGCCTTGCCATAGTTCTGTCTCCTTTGGCGTGTTGATTTCCAAAGGATGGGAGCATCAGGTGCTAAAAATGTCCCTCAGCACAGACCTGCTGCCTGACCCAATCAGTAGCAGG
This sequence comes from Macrotus californicus, assembly GCA_007922815.1. NCBI lineage: Eukaryota > Metazoa > Chordata > Mammalia > Chiroptera > Phyllostomidae > Macrotus > Macrotus californicus. The sequence continues at coordinate 41,248 of VMDR010001305.1, read as the reverse complement.
TGTTGGAACAGCCAATGCTGGAGGCAGTCTCGGAACGGAGAGGCTTAGGGCCGCTGCCTTCGAACCCCTTACCACCTTTAGTTTTTACTGTTGTCTGATGGGAGGGGTGGAGAGGTGGCAAGGAGCAGGGCACCTCTGTCCCCTGTGACGACTGACGGGACTTAATCGCCTTTTGGAACACAATTGTTAAGCTGGGACTGGGGGAGTGCAGGCAGAAGGAGCAAGTATCAATGGTATTAAACGGCGTCTGTCTCTGTGCGTCTCTCCTGACGTGAGGCAGTGAAACGCGTTACCGAGGAGGCCCGGAAAGTGGCTAAGTGCGTTTGACACACGCCAACTCCCTGCCTCCACACTGGATAATTGCATTGTCAACTGTTCAGCGAGGTGGCAGGTGACACTGCAGGCCGATTGATTGTCCCGCATCGCAGCTCCCCAGACTGTCAGCTCCCCAATCGATGGCGTTTACACAAGACACCGTAACTGCATCTGTAACTAATTCCAGTGTAAAACTCTCCGGAAGCTGTTGCCCCTGCACCCCCCCACCCCCCCACCCCCTGGAAAGCACAGACCTCTGGAGGGACCCAAGACTTTCCTTTCTCTCTAGGCTCTGGTTTTGTTGGGAGAAGTAGGTGAGGAAATCAATGGCTCCTTTTTTGTGGTTTCAGGTTCCAGGACATTACAGCCCCTAGTAAACGGGCATCTCCAGTTTCTCAATCGATTATCTGATCAATTGATTGAATTAACACTGATTTTTTTTTTTTTTTAATCCTTCTCAATGACCCAGGAAGAAATGAGTTTATGGGAGAAGGGTTGTTTTCATAAAATTTAGACTTGCCTATCATTTCTGCCCTTAACCCTCTCCTTGTCTATCGCTTGGCGGGAGTTTTTGCATTGCCCACCCTCCCAGGACTGGGACCCCCTCTGCTGAGCACTGTTGACCAGCAGGCTTAGTTTGCCTGTGGGCAGCAGCCCAGCCCTTTGTGCTGCTTTAAGGTGGGGCCAAAGCATTACAAGGGGGCCTCCTTGGTAACTGCAGGGTACTCTGGGTTATCTTGAAAGTGTGGGGGCTGAGTCCTTTCCCTGGATAGCAGCAGCAGCAGGAGTGGCAGCTTGCCTATTTTACCCCGAAGCCGCATGGAACAGGAGCCAGAGGCTTGGAAAGGAGCTCCCCGTGCCATCTTGCTCCTGAGTACTGGCTTGGGATGCTCCAGCAGCTGAGAACATAAAATGACTGTGGAGCCCTCCTCTCAAAGCGGGGGGCGGGGCAAGCTGGCGGGGGCACTGTCTGCGTAAAATGTCTTTATGGCCATTTCTTTTTATTATAATTCTGCCAGAAGTCAGAAAGTGACATTTCATTAAGAAAATAAAGTTTAATGTGCTGGGAAGGAGGTTGGAGCAGGCTGAGGCAGCCTGTTCTGAACACCTGTGGGGGTAGGGAGAGGTTCCCAACATCTGTCTCCACTGGAGGAGGGCACCAGGGTCAGAGTAAACTGCTCAGACCAGAGACAGTCTTTTCCTTGGAAAACAAGATGTGTCGTGCTCTATCCTGCCTGACTGGTCAGAGGAGCAGGAGCTTGGCTGGAGGCTGGTAGGGAAGGCTGGTCCTAAGAGGCTCCTCCAGGCTACCAGATACTCAGGCCTTGGCCTTCCTTCAAGCATGGAGCTCCCAGGACCGACTGGAGCCGCATTTCAGCCAGTATTGCTTGGGCGTGTTGTATGGTATCTGTTGTGGGCCTGGTCACCTCTGCTGGATGAGGCAGAAATCATGGGAGTGAGTGAGACTTGGGCTTTCAATCTGGTTAGGGACAATGACGATACGTGGTAATAAATATGGTTTTGGAGTTGCACAGGAAGGAGCACCTGTGGAACTGTCTGGGGAAGTCTCATCCATACTTGGCACTTTGAGGGTAGGGATCAGATCTTGAAACTCTGTGTCTTCAGTGCCAAGCCAGGAAGAGGATGAGTTCATTAAAGGTTGGAAGATGTCACTGAGGTAGGAGTTCCTTCAGGAAGTAGTGTCTGGTACAAATAACGCCTGTTTTTAATTACAAAATGTTTTATTACAAAATCATAAGCATGTAATTCTGTCACATAACAATATCACACTCAAGCACACCATGTGACATTTTAGGTGAAATGTTCAAATTAAAACTGTAAGTTAGTTATTATACCCACATTATTACCCTACCAACCACACTCAAGCAGGCGTTACTTCTGCCAGACCCTGTGTTTCTAGAACAACTACTGTGTAGACACTGGGGTTAATGGTAGGAGGCCTGGTTGAGCCAGCCAGACAGACTTGGCAGAATGAGCAGGCATTTGTTTTGTAGACCAGGAGAGACAAGGTTCTGGGCAGGAATAACAGGAGGCACGAAGGCACAGGAGCGAGAGAAAACAGGCAGGATTCGGGAAACTACAATGACTGTTTCACCGGAGCCCTAGCCTGGCAGGCAGGCAGACTGCAGAGGAGAGGACTCCAGGCCACAGGATGGCTTTAAGTCTTGATCAGCTGGGGCTTTGCGGCACCCTATTTTCTCAGCTTTGCCATGGGTTCTTTGATTTCCTTTTTTCCCACCCAGAGGCAGGGCTGGATAGGGCCAGGCTTGAGCTGAGGATGTGAGGCTGACTGCTGAGCTGTGTGTACTTGGGGGAGGAGGGTTGGCAGGGCTCGGGGGGCACATGCTGTAAGTGAACCTGATAGCTACATTCTGATTGATGGCAGAGTTTGTCTCCCAAACTGTCAGAGGGTTTATAGAGGTGCCACTCACCCACAAGGCAGGAATTGCTTGTCAGGACACCTGGCTGTGAATAGGAGACAGAGCTGTAACTTGGTGTTTTCTCAGCTTAATGGCCTTGCTGCTGACCTGCCTGCTGCCTTGAGCTTGTCGGTTCCTCTGGTGTGGAGGGCAAATGAGGACTGTCAGGGAGGGGTGGAGCTCACAATACCCAGCCCTTCTCTTTCCCTGGTGCTGCTTACCTCTGGGATGGGTGGAACCTTTGTTAGAATAGAGACCAGAGACATAGAAGGGGAAAGAAAGATTGGAAAGAAAATGCTTTTGAAATGGACTTGAAAGATGGAAAATGGTCCAAATGGAGTGAATAGTATTAGTACAATCCTAAGAGCAGGACATACAGGTTTATGTTTAAGGTGCAGTAAGTAATCTGTTCTTATGCATAGGGCTTGTGGAGTGAAGTAAGGATAAAAGATCCTGATGGATCTAGCTGAGGAGCCAGACTGGATGGTGCATGCAGTGGGGAGCCAGTCAGTTCTGGAGCTAGGGAAAGAGGGTCAGAACTATATGGTAAGCAGGATGGAGGAACTGACAGATGCTTGAGGATCCGTTACAAGACTGTTACCCAGATGAGAGTATGAGAACCTGAATGGAAAGGAAGGACAAGAAGAAATTTCTGAGATTATCAAGCAGAATTCTGAGCTTCTTCCTTACCTCTTTAACCCTTTTGGTACGGGTGCCGGATATATCCGGCGCCCATCTGATGACCTGTGTGGACGAGCGCCAGATATATCTGGCATCCATCTGTATATAATTTTTATAAATTTTACTTATATAATTGATAGAGTTTTATATAACTATCTCTTAATATTAAAGTTACAAACAACGCTTGGACAAAAGCATTGTTTTATTAAGCACAGATCTTATATAAGGTTAGGAAAGTCTTCACACAAAGGAGGACTGACCATGTGCTATGTGCGCGTTTTCAGCGCGGCACCTCATACAGCGGGAGTGTCGCGGCGGAAAGAGCGCTCGTACCGAAAGGGTTAAGGATTTCCTTGCTGATTCCACTCAATAGATCCCATCACTTTCTTCTCTTTCTATCCTGGAAGGGCTGCTTTGTGGCCATGAGAAGTGGTCCGAGACCACTGGGAGAAGGCCAGGGTGGAGAAGGAGCAGTTTTGCGGCCTCTGACCCTGGGAGTCAGCCCTCCCCACTCTCTTAAGGGTCTGCCTGTGGCTGGGCCAGTGGAAGCTTGGTGGGGTCAGCCGCCTGCCTGGCTCTGCCTCCACCCCACCTGGTTGCCTTCATGGACTGCTTTGAGAAGCAGGTGTGCATGCCTATCCTCGTGTCTGTCCCCTCCTAATCCCTTTATAACTGCACTTGTCCAGGAATCTGGGCTGAGTGAGGTGGAGATGAATAATTAATGTCAGGCGCTTCAGACACCAAATATTTGAACAGCTGCCTACTGTTTTTGCTGGCAAGGACCTGGCAGCCCAAATCAGGATGTTGGCTGGGGGTCCCGTTGTATGGCTCTGACTGACCTTAGCTCTCCACTCTGATGAACTTGTCAGGCTGGACCATGGGACACAGGGAATGCCAAAGTCCTGGGGTGGGGCGATCTTGTAAGACCTGAATCTCTGTCCTCTTCCTGCTCTCCTAAACTTAGAAGACAGGTGGACAGCAGGCCTGGGTATGTCCTGGAGGCCTGACATAGTATTTGAATGGGCCAGTTCATGAGACCACTTGGAGCAATAAGCAGTGGCCAAGAAGGATGAGTTATGCAGAGTGAAAGGGACTAAAATATCAAAGTCAAGAGCACCTGAATATCTTCCTGTCTATATCCCAGGCCTGAGTTTCTGTCTGGGCCTTACGTGGCCCCAAACTTGACCCTTTCCTAAAGGCAACCAAAGAGGCACCCTTGGCCCAGTCTTGTTCACCCCCGACCCTCCTCACATCCTGCCTCCCACAGGCTCTGGCTTCGTCATGTGCAGTGGAAAAGAGAACCCGGACAGTGATGCCGACTTAGACGTGGATGGGGACGACACCCTGGAGTACGGGAAGCCGCAGTATCCTTGGGGCACTGTGGGACAAGGTGGGGCTGGTGGGATAGGCCAGAGGGAGTAAGAAAAGTAGCTAGCACCTCTGGTACTTGCCCTCCGTCCCCCCCTTCCCAGGGTCAGTGTCTCAGTTTTGGCCAGGACTCAACCCTCAAGGCCTCCTGCAGACTAGGATCCGTTTGTCCTTGACCATCATGCCAGATATACAGAGGCTGACGTCATCCCCTGCACAGGCGAAGAGCCTGGGGAAGCCAAGGAGAGAGAGGCGCTCCGGGGCGCCGTCCTAAAGCAAGTGTGGCTCGAGCTTGGGAATGGGGTGGAGGAGAGCGAGGGGAGCCCGACACCCACCCCCAGAGCCATCCTCACCTGTCTTCGGGGCTCATTTCGTTCTTTCTCCTTCCCTTCCTTTAGTGGCGGCCCTCCCAGCACACGCATCACACCTGAGTTCTCTAAATGGGCCAGTGATGGTAAGTCCTAACCCAGGTTAGGAGTAGCGAGAAGGGGATATCCTTTGGGTGGTGGTGACTGACTCAGGCCCAACCCCTCACCGGTGATGCCTAGTCTGGCCAAAGTATGAGTTGCCTCTCTATCCCAACAGAGATGCCATCTACCAGCAACGGGGAGAGCAGCAAGCAGGAGGCCATGCAGAAGACCTGCAAGAATAGCGACATTGAGAAGTGAGTGACCAGGAGGGGGGCCCCTAGGACAGCAGTTAAGTGGGAAAAGGGGCTGCCAAGGGCTCCCAGCCCTCCCTTAGTCCTGCAGCCCTGGGCACACAGCTGACAGTGGAGCCCAGCTGGTGCTAAACATGACTCTGTGAATTGATCACTGGGACACGGCCCTGGAGCCTTGACGGAGGGAAGAGCTTTTGCGCGCCTGCTCCACGGCCTCCACCAGGGAATGTGATGTATAGCCACCCAGCCCAGCCGGCACACTTGATTCATCTCCAGTTTCCGTTTCTTAATCGGGAGCTAAATTGGTTTCATTTTTCTTGTCCCGGGTGGTACTCGCAGTGGGTTTTAGGCAGGAACACTGGGTCTCATCACTTCTGGCTGGACTCTTTGACCTGGATTCTCTGGCGGGGGAAAAGGGGATCCCTTAACACTTCACCCAGGCTGGGCAGTCCCTGGCCTGAATCCCCACAAGCCACAAGGACTTGAGGTCAGCTGGGCACCTGATTGCCTTTCCACAAGCCCAAGCACGGGCCTGTTCGAGCCCCAGGAGTTGGCGTTGTCCAGTTCAGGGTGCTGCGAGATGCTGCCTTTGGCCATTGCTTAACTCCTCACACCCATCCCTGCTCTCCACTGGGGCCTAGGTTGCCTAGGGTTAAAGGCAGCCTCTTCATTCCAGGACCAGTGTTCCATCTTGCCTCCTGCCAGGAGAGTGGATTGCAGGCCAGTGCAGGGCCAGGTCGGTGGCCCAGGGTCACCTCCCATTTGTTTCCCTCCATTTTGTGTTGTCATAAATTCATTCCAGCCCGTTGTGGTTGATCAGTTTATCTCGGCCGGGGCCGCGAGTGCTGCTGGCATGATGTATGGGCCGCAGCGCAGGGCCCGGCTGCCCATGAATCACTGCAGCTGCTCTGTGTCAGCGCTGGAGCGGGCCGCACGGGTTCGGCGCAACCAGCTTGGGGAGGGGGAAGGAATGACGTATGGATGTTTATTTAATAATTCTCTCCTACTCCAGCTGAGCGGGGCGGGCGGGGCCATAAGGGGCGCCCACCCTCGTCTGAAGGGGCTGCTCATAAATCAGAAAGACAAGATCATTAATCAGGGATGGCGCCCAAAGGGGAGGTGGGGGCCAGAGCCAGTGGCCATCCATGAAGGCACTACCCACCCAAGGCTGGGGGAAGTCAGGATTGCTGTCCCACCTGTGTGAGCACCGGCACCAGTAGGCAGGGCTCTGGGACAAGGTGGGGACTGGCGATGTCATTGGGTCTGGGTCTGCCAAGATCTGGGCTCTTTAGTTCTCGAGACTTTTCCCTATACAAGGTACCTTTTCCCACCCTGCATGTGTTCACTGCCCAGGGAAGGAGGCAGGCAGGATGCCATGACTTCTAGGAAATTCTCCACCCTGTGTCCTGGAGGGGCTCAGGAATAGCTCACAACCAGTGTAAGTCAGGGCTGGCGGCGAGGAGAGGCCCGGTACAGGCTGAGCAAATCCAGGATAGGGTGAACTCTGGAGTTAGATATGGCCTTGAAGCTTTGGGGGATGGAGGGGGGAATGGCTTCGTTCTCTCCTGGCTCCATCCTTTTTGCCTTTCCAATTTTAGCTCATTCTCTGGTTTGGGGTTTGAGAGTTAGTTTTCTACTCTGGGGTTAGCTGTCCCCAGCTCCATGCCTTAGTTTCCCCATCTCTGAAATAACCACGTAGGACCAGGCAAATGCCCCGTCTGGTCCTTGGAGGGGCTACCCATCTTGTCTCCTTGTCGAAAATTAATAGCTGTCCAGATGGGGATGGTACATACAGCATTGGGCAAAATGCCAGGGGAGGGCAGGTGCTCGTAAGGACAGAAGGGGTGGTGAAGGCTTCCAGAGCTGGAAAGTTGAGTGGATGCTCCCAGGGAGTCATCCAGAGCTTCTCTCAGCTTCCCTGGGGAGAGGCAGGGCAGAGAGAGTCATGGACCCATGGAGTGATGAATCTAGAGCATCCCTGATAAAGGGAGACAGCCATCAAGGAAGTCACGTTGTTGCTGGTATCCTGAGAGAAAAGCTCAAAGATCAAAGTATGTTACTGTCTGGAATGTTACCCACCATCCTCCCTTTACCGCCCGCCCCCTCCATTACCACTAACATACCCAGCAAGGACAGACCACCTGTAAGCTTTCAAGCTTTCTGAGTCAGCTGTCCACCACACACTGGCAGAACAGGCCACCCTTGGGAGGTCATCCTTGCCCCTGGCAAACCGCTCTTCTGAGTCCACCTCAGACCACTCTTGGCCTCCTGATTGAATATATCTTCCAAAGTTCAGCTCTTACCCTGTCACAGCCCTCTGCCAGTGTCCTCAGCAACTACTCACTGCCTGTAAGGTAAACTTCACTTCCGATTGTGGCATCTGAGGGCTTCCCAGATACAGTCTCCTTTCCCACTTTAGCACTTGCTGCTTACCCACAGGTGAGCCTTCTAGCCAGGTGGGGCTCTTGGGCCTTTTGGCCTTTGTGTCTACATTCCCTCGGCCTAGAGAGCCGCCTCCTCCAGGGTCTCGTCAGTGTAGAATGGCAGTCAGCCACACAGTTACTGGTTGATCACAGACTCAATCTGCTGGGGTTTAAACCCCATCTCCCCCACTCTGTGAGCCGTGGGCAAGCTGCTTAATGTTTCTCTTCTGCTGTAGTTTCTTCCTGTACAAAGTGAGAACACTGTATCTCCTCATGGGGTTTTTGTGAGGTGTAAATAAAATAAGTTTCAGTCCCTCAGTACAATCCCTGGCATTTAGTAAGTGCTTAATAAATTTTAGTTCTTTTATTTGTATTACCATCATTGTTCCCTAAGGTGCCTGTCTAGTACCTTCTTTTCTATTCCTCCAGGAAGCATTCTTCTCCCTCCAAGTTCCTCTAGGTTTTGTTCACATATTTTAGGAGAGGCGGGAGGGGTCACTCCTGGAGATAGTCCTAGCTGTGCCCTCTTCAGTATTGCAGCCGAGTCTTCAAGAGGTTATAGGGACCTTCTTGTGCAGTGCTTACACAGCAAGTGAGGACTGCCAGGGCATCTGATGTGCCTTGAAAGGTATAGCAAGGAGCCCTGAAGGCAGGCCAGGCCTGTACTCCAGTGACCTAGATTATGTGGGGCTCATCCATTCCCCCCAGCTCTCACTCTGCCTGGGGTTTGGGCTGGTTCTTTATTCAGCAAGTGTTTCCTCCTACTCACATGCCTAGTGTGGCGCTCATAGCCGCAGTCAATATTGGTGGAGTGAGCAGCTTGCAGGGAACTGAGCCCGGCAGAGACAAAGACATCAGCAGTTACATTGCTGTGGTGGAGTCCAGTACGGGGGGCTGGACGAGCACAGAGGCGGCAGCTGCCAGTGGTGGTGCTGGCTGGAGAGTTGGAAAAGTCTTCTGGGAAGAGGCAGACTGGGCCTGAACCATGAGATGGAGCTGGAGAGTTAGGAGGTAGGGGTGATCCAGAGGGAGCAGAAGGTGCCTAGGCCACGGGAACAGAAAACAGTGGTGTGTGTGGAGAGAGTATCCCAATGTGGGTAGAGCTTAAAGCGTGTGGCAGCGTGCTGAGTGACGTGGCTGGCTGGGGATGGACCAGGGAGGCCCTTGTAAGTCTTTGAGGAGTTTGGTAGAGCTTTACTTTGAGGGAGACATTGAACTGTTGGAAGTAAAAATGATCAAATTTGTCAAAGTCTATTGCTGGAAGAACAGAATGGCATGAGGGGACTGGAGGCAAAGAAGCTGTGATGGCAGAGGTGGTGAGAAGTGAAGAAGTTCAGAGTTATTAGGAACTACATGACCGATTTTGGATGTCAAGGGTAACAGGGATGGTTTCAGGCAGGAATGCTTTGAGGAGGACTCTGGGCGTCCTGTTTAGAAATTCACCAGGAAAGAGGTGGAGGAACAAGGAGGGTGGGGAGTCCGTTTCTGGGACATGGAGTGTGCAGATAGAGGGCATGGGCGGGGGGTGGGGTGTCTGAGACGTATTTGTATAGGTGGCTAAAATTCAAGGGAGGCGCCTGCCCAACTGTGCTGTCCTCTTTACAGAATAACTGAAGATTCAGCTGTGACCACGTTTGAGGCCCTGAAGGCTCGAGTCAGGGAGCTTGAACGGCAGCTGTCCCGTGGGGACCGTTACAAATGCCTCATCTGCATGGTGAGAGGAAGGGAACCTACGGGTGCCCTTGGTCGGGCTTCAGTGCCCCCTGGGGGTTGGAGAGGGTCTCTGCACTGTGATCTGACCTCTTGAGAGAGCGGGCTTCAGTGTGACCCATTCTCTGCCCACCTCCTCTCTAGGACTCATACTCAATGCCCCTAACGTCCATCCAGTGTTGGCATGTGCACTGCGAGGAGTGCTGGCTGCGGACCCTGGTGAGGTGGCATGGGGATGGGAGCACGGGTGGGTTTGGGTACTGCCCAGATGTCCTTGCATATGTGTGAGCCTGCTTTGGGAGCAGGATGAGGAGGGGCAAGAGGGAGCAGGAGCGTAGAACACAGCCAGAAGCCAGGATACCCCCTCCCCAGGCTCACCACATTCTCGCCCTCCCGCTCTGTGGGTTCACTGCCTGCTCCCTTCCCTCGCCCGAATTGCCCCCAGCCCCCGCCCAGGGCCTACTGTGTCACACGCATTGGTGAGGCATTGGTGAGATCCGGGGTCAGAAGGAGGCTGGGTGTGGGTAAGCAGGACCAGGGCCTCCGCCCCTCCCCCTCCCATTACTATGCTCCCTCTGCTCCTGCCCCTGTTCTTCCTCGTGCGGGAGCAGCCATTAAAATGTCGCCCGGAGACAGCAATAAAAGGCCCGGACGTGGGCTCTGTGTCCTGATCAAAGGCCGCATGTAATCTCGTTAGGGCCGCAGCAGCCACAGCTGGACCCGGCCTTGTTCTCATTACTGGGGCTCCTGCTGCGGGGCTGGCCAGGCGGTTTGATCCTGGCATCCCCCCAACACAGGAGCGTGCCTGCCCGCCTGCTCACAGAAGCCGCCGTGCATCCCCAGCCTAGGCCGACAGGACCAAGGTCCTGGCATACAGCTGGTTCAGGCCTAGGCGCTCCCAGGCGGCAGAGCAACACGCGGCACCGTGCACGTGACCACAGCCCTGCCTGTTCTCCCTGCAGGGCGCCAAGAAGCTCTGCCCGCAGTGCAACACTATCACAGCGCCTGGAGACCTGCGGAGGATCTACTTGTGAGCTGGCCGCCCCAGGCAGGCCTTGTCTCAAGCAGCTCCGCCTGTGTCTGTGATGCGACCTATCCCTTGTACATACTTGCACACAGGTTCCCCATGTACATACCTGCGCACTTGCGCACACACACATACAGGCCTCTGGAGCCAGAGTGGAGGCTGAGGCCCAGGCCCTGCCTGCTGGCTCCCACCAAAACTGGGGACCATACCTATTCCAGGTTCTGTTCCCAGGGTGGGGCAGGTAGGTGTAGTAGGGCAAGGCTCCTGATATCCTGCCCACAGACTGACTGACTGACAGACAGACAGACATGCAAACACCAGACTGAAGCACATGTAATATAGACCGTGTATGTTTACAATGTTGTGTATAAATGGGGTAACTCCTCACCCGTACCTCACCTCCCCTTTGGTTGTATGATTTTCTTCTTTTTTTAAGAACACCTGGAAGCGGTGCCTCCTTCAGGGCTGGCTGGGGGCTCGGCCCATCCACCTCTTGGGGTGCCTGCCTCTCCCTCTCCCATGGTGTCCCTTCCCTCTCCCATGTGCTCGGTGTTCAGTGGTGTATATTTCTTCTCCCAGACATGGGGCACATGCCCCAAGGGACATGATCCTCTCCTTAGTGTTAGCTCCTGGGGCTCTTTGTAAGGAGTTGGGAACGGGGGAGGCACAGAAATGGGAACCGAGCTACAGCAGGGGCTGAGGTTGGGGTTGGGTGAGGGTGCTCCTGCCTGCCCAGCCTCGTGCTAAGAACTATTCCTGGGATTAGAGCTGCTGTTCCCAGGGAGAAGTGTTGCCTCCTTGTCCCTCCCCTGGGCCCCATGGTGTGATGCTGTGTCTGTATATTCTATACAAAGGTACTTGTCCTTTCCCTTTGTAAACTACATTTGACATGGATTAAACCGATATAAACAGCTGCTGTCTGTGTGTATGTGTGTAGGGAGGTGTGGGTGCTGAGGGGGTGTGGACGGAGACAGTTAAGGGGTTAATTCCTGGCAGCAGCGTAGGGGAGAGAACTTGGTTATGGGTGAGAAAACAGTGGGGTTGGTCCATTCAGGGACCCTGGAGCACTGCATGGGGTGGGGGTGGGGCTGGGGACCTAGACTCCTGACTATTGATGGGTGGGGGCTCCAGGTTAATTCTTTATTGATGTGGAATCGTCAGCTCATTAATCACAGAAGAGGTCAGAGCTTAGGGGTGCAGAGGGGATGCAAGCTCTAGCCCCCAGTCTAGGGCAGGTGAAAACACAAGCCCCAAGCCTCTGACCCTTTCTAGTCCCCTGAAACAGGCCAGGGACCAAAAGCAGAACCTCCATCTCAGCACCCCTGTGGCTTTTTTCTGTTCTCCAACCCAGTGACCAGTAGCTGAGTATAGCTACTGCCTGGAACCCCAAGTGGAAACAGTAGAAACCTCTATAATCCAAGGCCGACCCTCAAGTCAGGCAACCAAGGTGGGGCGGCTGGCGGCACTGGAGATGGCACTTTGTCAGGTCGTCATCCCCGTGGCTGCCCACTGCCGAGTGATGAGCATCTGAGGACTGGGTCAGGCAATGCTCAAAGCCACAGGTGCGTACTCACCCACCACAGAAAGCTTGTTCCTAGAAAACATGCTAAAACTCAAGATCCCAGAGTATCTCCATAACTCCAGGCTCCTTTTATTTACAAATCCTCACATGCCAGGTCCACCCTCTAGCTTCCCAAATCCCCTGCCTCACACACCCCACTCTGGGATGCCCACAGTGCACATGATAGAATCAGGTCCAGTCGCAGCTCCCGCCTCCTGTGCCCAGTGACAAACCACCCTAGCTGAAGCCCAGCAGAGGGCCACCATAGCTCCATGCCCAGCTCAATGGCTCCAAATAGCCTGAACACAAGGATCCTGAGGCCAGAGATTCTATGGGAATGTATGTGGCCTGTCCAGGTGGAACAGCCACAGTGACGCTAAAGGTTTGGAAGACAAGTAGGTAATGACCAGTTCCCATCAGGCGGGCTCCATTCAGGTCTCCACTCCCTTTTCCCTGCCTTGGACTTAGTAGGTCTTTCATGGCTGGTTACTCCCACCCTGGGGCCATATGCTAAGAGTGAGGGCCTAAAGCGCACGGTGCTGTGGGATTCAAGATCTCCGACTCATGGCACAGGCAGCACTGCCACCTGTTGGCCGTGGCTAGGAATGCACACACACAGCATAGGACTCAGCTGCCAACAGTCCCAGAGTGCCCAGCAGACTGACTCCATGCAGATAGAGCTCCCAGAGGGTCCACCAGCCCTGAGAATATCAGGGCTCAGCTCCCACCCAGAGCTTTTCCAGCCATCTCCTTCACTACCTGTCAAACTCTCAAAGCTCATCACAGCCCCCAAGTCCCTTGACCACCACAGTGAGCTCATTCAATCAACACCTAGTTCCTGAGTGCCTATTTTGTGCCAGCACTGTTAAGCAGGGACTTGTGGAGTGACAGAGGATACAGAATTCTAAGGCTAGAGCCACCACTGCTGCCTAGAGAGGATCCAAGTGGGACTCCATCACAGAGATGAGGGAGTCTGCTGTTTCAGCCCAACAGCCCCTGGCCCTGGTGCTGCTCTTCAGGGCTCCTGACTTCACCTGTCCCAGCTCCCATATGGCACAGCTGTCTTCCTTCTGCTTCTACTCCATCTGCCCGTCACACACACACTTTGCAACTTTCCTGGATCCAGTGGCTACCTGGCAAAGTGTGGTGGACCTGGGCAGGCCCACCACCTCTGCACGCTCAGCTCCCGATCTGGCTTCTACCTCAGACTTGCTGGCAGTGAGGTGGGAGAAGTCTCTGCATGAAATGCCAAGAGGCATCCATGGGGATGGTACTTCATGCCACGGGGCTTTGCCCTTCCGGGGCCTTGGAGCAGAGATCACAGCACTTGCCCCAGCCTGATCCTACCCTCTGGCACCTCCTCACAAAGCTCACTTTCCATTCAAGGAATCAGAGATCAACCCCAGGGCTCATTTATCGACCCCCCACCCACACCTGGTTAACCCTATCAGCCTAAATGCCACAGGAATCAGCAGCCTGATTGCTACACTAGTCCAAACACAACCACCGCCAGGCTCCCACAGAGACATGCCCGGGCACTCCCTCTCCCTAGAATCCTGGGATAAGCGACCACCACAGTCCCCCCAGGACAGGGGCCCAAGGGAATTCTCTGCTTGGGGGATTGCAAAGTCCCAAAGTGCTCAAGGGAGTCAAACCAGAAGAGGACCCCACCCATGGATACAGGTTGTAGGGAGGTGTCAGGCATTTATTTCTGGAACAGAGGTGAGGTGGGTGGACAAGGATCTCAGCAGCGGACACAGCTGCGCATGAAGTTGACGCAGAGGCTCGTGTAGTAAGTCGGGTAGTCACGGAGATGGCTGACATGTGCAGATGACACAAAGTCCACGGAGCGCACCGGGACCTGGTGTGCCAGGCGTGCCTCCACCATGCGTTCCACATCCCTGGCCAAGACCACCTCATCGGCCCTCGAGTAGAGGTAGAGCTCGGGCCAGCGAGAGGCTGCGTTAAGTAGCCTGTCATAGAAGTGGGTGTGGAAGAGGGCAGTGAGTGGAGCGAGCAGAATGTGGAACAGGACTGCCACCAGGGTGAAGGCCATTAGCAGCAGTAGGCGCAGTGCGGCAGGCCGGTGCTCCAGGATGGCTGCCAGGGCCCGCAGAGCCCCCACCAGGTTGCCATCACCAGGACCGCTGTCAAAGATGGTGCCCACCACACGCAAGTGGCAGAAGCGCCGATGGGTCTGCAGGAGCTCCAACACGTATCGGTACAGCATGCCACCGGCGTTGCTAAAGACATGGAAGAGCAGGGGCTCCTTCTCAATCTCGTAATCAAAGAGGAGCTCAAGTAGCTTCTGGGCCAAAACACGAAGTGAAGGGATGCCCAGGGACTCAGAGAAGAAGACCATGTGCCACGGAGCTGTGTATCGGATCACGATGCAGCCCTGAGGAGAGGAGAGAGACCTGGCTGATCCTCAGGGATGGGGTGGGGGTGGTACAAGCTAAGGTCAGTGGGGTCCAGCAGCTCCGACTTCCTTAGGCCCGGAATCCTTAGCAGTACCCCCCGCTCACAGTGCCTTCCAGAGTGGAAGGCTGTAGAATAATCGCTTCACACTGGCCAAGCCGCCTCAGCCCGGATGCTATGTGAGGCCTGGGACCCCAAGCATGCTTTGGAGACGTCTGGGCTGAACAGAACGAAGTCTCCTCGCTCGTCCACTCCCAGTCTCCCTTGCACCCATGACCTTACACCCTCATCTGCTGAACTCTGGCACATTTAAGGCCTTGCTGCTTGGCTACATCCTGCTGCAGTGACTCATGCCCCTCTGCACTGTCTGCCTCCCAGGCACAAGGAGTTACCCCCATAAGACCCTGCAGACCCCAGCCTTGACCACCAGAGGCCACTTGTGAGCCACACCGGCATCATGTGTCTCTGGCCACTGCTACCTTCTCACAGAGCCCGGGGAGCAGTCCATAATTCTGGCATCAGGCGCCTGGCACCCAAATCCAGTTCCAAGGCCTGGGGTCACTCCTCCCGCTTGCCCTGAAATCCCGTATGTAGTGAATGCTGTTGTCCCTCGAGTTCTAAAATCTGAGCCAAATTCTCTCTAGGTTTCTGTACCCCTCAATACCTAAGTCAAGTACGCCTCAAAGTGTCCAGACAGATCCCCTTCTAGACCAGTTAGAAAAGGAGTCCAAAGCCACGTCTAATTAACCTGTTCTAGAGACAAAGGGCCCTTTCTTAGGGGACTCAGAGTTAGGCAGGCTCTAGGGTCAGACAGTGCTAGGTTCCCAGGGCTGGGCTCCATCCCTGGCACCACTTACTAACATTGTGGACAAAGAGCAATTTACTTCATCTTTCTGAGTCTGTCTCCATCCATCTCATAGGGTTATGGTGAAAAAAACATTTTAAATGTACGTGAGTGTCCACTACTCAGCACCTGGCACAAAGTAAACTCCTGACTAATCGTGGCAGTAATTAGTGTTGGCAGGAGGAATAACAAGACCACTACTTGAATGGCCCATAGCCAAACAAGGACGGTCCGCCGAGGTAACCCCTCACCGCATCCCTCCAACCTGACGGCTGCTCCAACTGCTCCCAGCACTGCTCTCACCAAGGCCCTGGCGCACCTTGGCACCCTGCTGAGACTGCAGGGGAGGTCACTGATGTCGCCTGGCCCCTTGGCTCTGGAAATTTCACAGAGTGCTCTGCTCTCACTCCCCAGGAAGGTGTGAAATGTCTTCCCACCTGGCCCCAACCCACACACAGCGCTGCCCACCAGGCAAACGCACTCCCGCCGCACCACCACACACGCGACTCCCAGACTAGACAAAGCCTGTCCACCCCACATCCCACAGATGCAGACACCCAAGGTGCCCACCACTCACTAGAGGGCACCCACTGCACCACCTGTGAGTGCACAAAAATCAGAGCTGCCAACACACACCCACAAGCACATATACCACTGGCGAGTACACACTTTCATGTTGCACTGAGTGAGGGTGTGTCTGGGCGTGTCTGTGCATGTGCACACACACACTCCTCTCACATGCAGGGCTACCTGTTGGTTCAGACCTAAGCTCAGCGATTCTTGTGAATGCACCACCTTTGAGGGCATACACAGTATCCCTCTAACTCCATGTGCCACCTGAGTGTACACAGAGTTCACCCTGTGAACCCCAACACTCCCTGTGAACCCCAACACTCCCTGTGAAGGTCCCACACACACCGAGCTTCCCCAAGCCCAGAGGTTTGGGCCTCGCTTGTTGGTTTCCGAGGTGCCTGTCATCTCTGCTGCCACCTCCCCAGTCAGATGCTCTTAGAAGTCCCTGTGCCAAAGACCTGGGTCTTGCTGCATGTCCAACCCTAGTCTCCTCTCTGTCCCCGGAAGCCAACCATCATTCCACCTCTGCACACACTTGTCCCAGGACAAAGCCCTGTCGTGTCGCTCCTCACCAAACTCTTCTGTATTTTCAGCCTCTTCCTCTCTAGATTCCTACACAGACCAATCGCATTTAAAAAAAAAAGCTCCTGCTTTACACCATGTTTCCCTCTAACTCTACCCCCCTCCTCTCCACCTCACCCCCTCCCACTGGCTCCAGGGAACGGCTGCTCTGCTGTTATGAAGGCCATCATATTCTCCCAAATGGCCAAATCCTGTGACGCCTTTCAGTGCCCATCACACTGCCCTTCCGGCCCCATCGGGACTGCACGCTCCTAGATAGACTCTCTGGTGCCTGGGCTCTTCGGTGAGTTGTTTTCATAAAAAAAGGGGGCTGTTCTAGATTTAAAAGAGGGTCAAGGAACTAGATGGAATGGGTGATCCTGGATTAGATGCTGTTTGGGCACATCGGTTGTGAAGGACACTCTGGCACCATTAGAGCATCTGAGCAAGGACTGGAAACTAGCTGAGGTGAAAATGTACCGACATGTGAGGATGGAGACCATGGCCTGAGAGAGCAGGGTATACGACAGCACGTTCAGCTCTCGTTCAGGAAAAGAACAGACACTCACACAGAAAGAAGCTGGAAGGATGTACGCTAACGTGTAAACAGAGGCAAAAACACCATGAAATATAAAAAGGTCTTAGGAGTTTGGGGTTGAGAAGAACTTTTCTCCACACCGACCCTGCCCTCCCGACCGCTGGGTAAAGGCACCCCCTTCCTTTCCCAGACGACCCTCCACTGGCCCTGTCACCTCGAGCCCTCTGCCTTCCCAGGGCTGTGTTCCCTCCCTTTCTCCCCGGGTCTTCCGCCTCAGTGACATCTCCCCTCTCACCCTCTACAGTGGCCAATTTCCCAAAGACTCTTGGTAGATTCTGCCACACTTTCCTGGGTTTTCTTGTCCCTCCTTGGCCACTCCTCCTGTCCTCATAGGACCCTCTTCATCCTCTGCTCCTTTAAACCTGGGCTCCTCAGAGCTGTCTTAGGCCCTCTTCTCTGCCCTCTACACACTCCCTGGGGGAAGCTCATCCACCAGGGGGCCTATGGCTTCTCCTCCAGCATTCCTTGTCTCAAAAAACACCCCCCACCACCCAGGACCTGCCACAGCCAGAACCGTGGCATATGCTGGCCTCCAGTCCCAGCCCCTCCGATCCTTCCCCTGCACTGCAATGAGAGGCCTTCAGAAACACAAATCTAACTTCCCACCCCTGCTTACATCTCCTAAGGACCCTCCTCAGCCTCATCTCTTAACGGGCGCTCTGTATTTCCTTCTCTGTTCTAGCCACATTCACCTATTCCTCTTCCTCCATTTGCCCTCATGGGTCTTTGTCTAACGGCGAAGCCAGACAAAAAAGCCTCGCCCAGTGAGTGGAATTCCGAAGTAGCTGAAACTACTTGCAGAGTAAGGCAGTCTATAAAAGCCAATGCCAAAGGACCAGCCTTGATGGTTGTGAGGAGCCTAGGCACAGAACTACCCTTTCTCCCAGCCCTTCTCCATTCCAGGGCCCACACACACTTCAGACACAGTGCAGGCATGGGCCAGCGGAGGGATGCCAAGGGGAGGGGGGCACCAGCTGGCCTTTCTCCCAGGAAACGCCTACTCCTCCTCAGTCCAGGGCTTCGAGTTGGCAGCTGGGACTGGTGTCTCTCTGCTTTGGGAGGTCTGGGCTGAGGAGGGCAGAGCAGGGTTGGGCCAGAGGCCAAACATGTGAAAGGGGCTTTCAAAACATACCCAGGCCCGCCCTGGTGGGGTAGCTCAGTTGGTCAGAGCGTCATCCTAATATGCCAAGGTTGCACGTTCACTCCCCGGTCAGGGCACATACAAGAAGCAATCAATGAATGCATAAATAAGGGGAGCAACTAAGTGATGTTTGTTTGTTTCTCTCTCTCTCTCCTCCCCCCTTCCCACTCCTTCTTCCTCTCTCTCAAATCAACAAATAAAAATTAAATATACATATTTAGTAAATATATGTTTTCTCACACCCATCCATCCAGGCCCTCCTAAGGGCTCTCTCTAACTACCACCACCTCCACATCCCACTCTTGGGGCAGCCAGAGAAGCAGCAAGGAAACCTCAAGCCTGAATCTCTTCTCCAAGAGGCCCTTCTTACTCAGGGAAAGTGAAGGCACCACGGTCAACCTTAAGACAGAACCTCATCTGGTCAGAAAAGGAGAAAGTCCTGGGAGGGCACACCATGCCCAGCACACCTGGCCTAGGTTCCTGCTGCCCAGGTAGGCCATATCCAGCCAACAGAAACTTGAGGTCTGAGCCAACCCCACAGCAGGGAGCACATCCGAGCTAGGCTGCCCACTGCAGGATTTGGGGAGGAAGGAAGGAGAAGCAGGTCAGGGGGCTGAAGGGGACAGACCAGGCCACAGAGATGACAGCAAAGGGGGGATAATCCTGCCAAAGTCCCCATGACGCCAGCAGCTTCATCACAGGCCGTTCTCGGTGCCATTCCCAGACCAGCCTTTGCTGCAGCCTAAAGACAGGGCAGCCAAGGCTCAGAACTGCCCCCAATTCCCCCTTAGAGCAGTCACAGGTGGCCGGGCCCCAGCGCCCTGGGCGCCCGCAGCTTGCAGTACTCACCCTTTTGTGGTAGATGGCACTGTACTTGGCAAGGTTCTTGTCGGCGCAGCCGCCCCAGCCCAAGAGAATCACCAAAGGCTGTCGAGTCCCAGCTTCCTTCCCACCTTGGCTCGGGCTGTTCTCTGAAATACACAGGTGAGACTGTCAGCACTGCAGCTGGGGTGCAAGGTGGGGGTGGCTGGCCAATCCAGAGTTAGCCCCAGTCCGGCTGCAGGCAGGGAACCAAGGGGGACCAGGCCCAAGCAATGGGCCAGCCCCTGTGCCACAGGTTCCCATGGGGCTCCTTCCTCTGTCCCCTGCTTCAGGTGGCTTTTTGGCCTCTCAGGGTCATTGGAAAAACCCACATGAGGGCACTTTTCTTTAGTGACCCAAAGACATAGGCCAAGTGAGAAAAGTGTTTTACCTTCTAATCCAGGGGTCAGCAAATTACAAGCCATGGGCCAAAGCCAGCCATGGTCTGTTTTTGTATGCGCTATGGGCTAAAAATGAAAGTGGTTTTTACATTTTTAATTATATTTTATTGATTATGCTATTAGTTGTCCCAATTTTTCCCCCTTTGCCTCCTCTCCACCCAGCACCCCCACTCTCTCAGGCAATCCCTCCACCATTGTTCATGTCCATGGGTCATACGTATAAGCTCTTTGGCTACTCCATTCCTGTACTGTTCTTAACATCCCCATGTCTATTCTGTAACTACCTGTTTGTACTTCTTAATCCCCTCACCTCTCACCCATTCCCCGACACCCCATCTGGCAACCATCTAAACCCTGTCCAAATGCATGATTCTGCCTCCGTTCCTTGTTTGTTTTTTAGATTCAATTGTAGATAGATATGTATTTTTGCCATTTTATTGTTCATAGTTTTGATCTTCTTTTTCTTAAATAAATCCCTTTAACATTTCATATAATAATGGTTTCATGATAATAAACTCCTTTAGTTTTTTCTCATTTGCAAAGCTCTTTATCTGCCCTTCGATTCTAAATAATAGCTTTGCAACTTGGCTGTAGGTCCCTGCTTTTCATGACTTAGAATATCTCTTGCCAATCCCTTCTAGCCTGCAAAGTTTCTTCTGAGAAATCAGCTGACAGTCTTATTGGATCTCCCCTACAGTTAACCAACTGCTTTTCTCTTGCTGCTTTTAAGATTCTCTCTTTATCGTTAACCTTTGGCATCTTAATTATGATGTGTCTTAGAGTTGGCCTCTTTGCATCCATCTTGTTCGGGACTCTCAGTGCTTTCTGGACTTACATGTCTATTTCCTTCACCATATTAGGGAAGTGTTCCTTCCTTATTTTTTCAAATAGATTTCCAATTTCTTGCTCTTTTTCTTCTCCTTCTGGCACCCCTACAATGTGAACGTTGGAATGCTTAAAGTTCTCCCAGAGGCTGCTTACACTGTCTTTGGTTTTTTTTATTCTTTTTTCTTGTTGCTGTACTAGTTGGTTGTTTTTAGCTTCCTGATGTTCCATATCATTGATCTGATTCTCAGATTCATCCATTCTACCATTGTTTCCCTGTAAATTGTTCTCTATTTCAATTAGTGTGTCCTTCATTTCTGTCTGGATCTTTTTTATGCTGCTGAGGTCCTCACTAAGTTCCTTGAGCATCCTTATAACCAGTGTTTTGAACTCGGCATCTGATAGATTGCTCATCTCCGTTCTGCTTAGCTCTTTTTCTCGAGTTTTGATCTGTTCCTTCATTTAGGCCATGCTTCTTTGTCTCCTCGTTTTGGCAGCCTCCCTGTGTTTGTTTCTGTGTATTAGGTGGAGATTCTATGACTCCCTGTCTTAGTAGTGTGGCCTAAATGTAGTAGGTGTCCTGTAGGGTCCAGTGACACAGCCTCCCCTGTTACTCATGCTGGGTACTCAAGGTGCACCCTTTGTGTGAGCTGAATACACCCTCCTCTTGTAGTTGAGCCTTGGTTGCTGTTGGCAGGTCAATGGGCAGGATTTACTCAGGCCAGTCAGCTCTAAGGACTGGTTGTGACCACTGACCAACAACCTCTGCCCTCCATGGAGGATCAGCTGTGCAGAGACAGGGTGGTGGTGCTCTGATGTGCTCTGTAGCTGTCCACTGGGTGCACTGGCCCTGGGATTTCCCAGGTGGTGCAGGCCAAGGTCAGCACCAACCTGTATTTTGCCGGGGCCACCTTGCCTGAGCTATAAAGCTATCTGAGGTGGCTGCTACTTGTGCTGGGCTTGGAGAGTCCCAGGTGAAGCCAAGTTGTGAATCTAGGCTGGCTGCTGCTAGTGAGGAACCTGGGGCCACTTAGAAGTATGAGGACTGGGGGCTCACTGAGGCCTGCTTGTTTGAGAGAATTTAGGAAGTTGTGAAGCATGAGCCAAGACCAGCCATTCATATGGAAAAGCCACTGTTAATAACTATAAATTGGGTGGGAAGGAGCCTTAGGTGATCTCCAGGGAGGGGCAAACAGTGTTAGGTTGATGGAGTCTCAGATATGGCACCCCCCTGCTCTGTAGGAGAAAGGTTCAAAAAGAGGACAATGGCCTCTGCCTACCTTTCTGTCTGGGAGAAAGCTGTCCCCCAGCTCTTGCTTGATACCAGACACTTCAGTTCCTCCCTGCTTGCCACTGGTACCTTTCAAGCTGCTACCCTGGTAATGGAGCTCAGAGGGAATGAGTCTAAGTCTGTGTGTGGGTTCTTTAAGAGGAACTGCTTGGCCCTGGCTGGTGTGGCTCAGTGAATTGAGTGTGGGCCTGGGAACCAAAGCATCGCCGGTTCAATTCCCAGTCAGGGCACATGCCTGGTTGCAGGCTACGTCCCCAGTAGGGGGTATGTGAGAGGCAACCACACATTGATGTTTCACTCCCCCTGTTTCTCCCTCCCTTCCCCTCTCTCTAAAAATAAATAAATAAAATCTTTTTTAAAAAAAGAGGAACTGCTGGGACTCCAGAAGTTCCTTCCACTGACTCAATCCCTGCTGGTTTTTTGCAGCCAGAAGTTGTGGAGACTTGTTTTTCTGTCACTGGAACCCTGGGCTGGAGGGCCTGGTGTGGGGCTTGGACTCCTTGCTCCCTAGATATCCTTTCCACATTTTATATATAGATAGATATATAGATAGATAGATCTATGTATATAAATCTTATTTATTTTTAGAGAGAAGGGAAGGGAGAAAGAGCCATCAACATGCAGAGAAACATCAATTGGTTGCCTCTCGCACACCCCCAACTGGAGACCTGGCCCACGACCCAGGCATGTGCCCTGACTGGGAATCAAACCAGTGACTTCTCAGTTCGCAGGCCGGCACTCAGTCCAGCCTTGGCCCTCCCAGGTTTTTATCCAGCACATGTGGGTGTAGAACCAGGCCATTCCATGTCCTCACCTCCTACCAGTCCGGATGGATGTGGTTTCTTTAATTCTGTAGTTGTCAGACTTTCATTCAACTCAATTTCTCATGGTTCTGAGTGATGGTTGTTCTATAATTTAGTTGTAAATTTGATGTGGTTGTGCAAGAAGGCGAGCCGTGTTTACCTATCTGTCATCTTGACCAGAAGTGTCAGTTTTTATCTTTTTAAATGATTTTTAAAAAGAAAAGAAGAATGGTATTTTGTAACACATGAAAATGGTAAGAAATTTAAATTTGAGCGTCCACAAACAAAGTCTTATTAAAACACAGCCACATTCAATTACTTCTTGTGTATGGCTGTTTTCATGCTAAAAGAGCAGAGTTGAGCAGTTGCAACAGAGACCATAGAGTACTTACTGGCCCTTTATGAAAAAGTTTACCAGCCCCTGCTCATTCTAATCCCACAAACAGATGGAAGAAGAGGGTCTTAAAAAGGGAAATGGGTGGGGCAGTATAAGCAGAGAGGGAGAACAGGCCAACTCTGAGGTCCACACCCAACTACCCCTCTGCCCTAATACGGCATAATATTAGCTGATATTGTTTGAGGTCTAACCCTCAAATCAACACGATGAGGAAAATTATAACAGTTGAGGAAACTGAGGCACAGGGTGGTTAAGTTACTTGCCTAAGATCAGACAGGACCCTGCTCCCCATCCTAACTAAGCTACCTGACACCTCTGTGCCACCAGCCCTGCCCTCAGCTAGAAGCGTGTCTCCTCTGGTGAGGTACCGAGGCACAAGCCAGCTGTCTGCTGCATCTGCTCTTGAAGAGGCCTCCCTGCAACCTTGTGGGTCAGATCTCATCTCATTCCCCTGCCAACTGAGTCCCACCCCCCGCAGGGGGACTTCTGTGCAGGGACTGTCTGTTGCTAGTTATCTGCCCTCCCGAAAGGGCTGGGGTGTGCCCTTCCAAGGATCAAGTCACTTGGCTATGCTCAGCTGCCACCCTGAGATTTATGGAAGCCGATGGTGACCTGGCAACAGTAAATTTCAAGGCTAGTTAAGAGGATGGTAAATATAAATCACTAACCTTTGGACAAAAGGAAGACAACAATTTCCTGTGGAAATTAATGTGATTGAAAAGTTCAATGTTCCTGCTCTCCAGCAGTGGCGACTCCAGCCTTCGGAGATTAACTGCCTGTACCCGCGGGGATGGATCCCAGGCTGGGCGCAACTGAGCCTGCAGCAGGGGCTGCCAGCACCTTGGTCCCCTCCTCATGCCTGCCAGCCCTCCCAGGCTCCCCTGGCGCTGGCCTCAGCCTCTGATGAGGGAACAGTTAAGAGCCCACACACAGCTCTAACTCAGGCTGCTCCAAATATTCTCTCTCCCTTTCTTGGTCTAATGTCCCTCTGTCCTCTGGCAGAGCAGCTCTTCACCTGTGCTGGCCTCTCTGGGCCTCCTGGGGCCAAGCCCAACCTTGCTGGGGGTGACTACCCAGGAGGTCCAGGTTGTGGCAACCTCACGGCCAAAAATGGAGAGCTACGGTTTGGATCTGCCTTTGAACCTCTGAGATTCCGCAGCTGGGGTCCTGAGACTTGCCCCAGGGAGACTCCTTACCTTTGTGTGGCTGGGTGAGCATAGGCTCCCCACCCCTGGCCTGGCCCAGTCCCCTCCATGGGCCACCACCAAGACACCAGCAAAGAGCTTTGGAATTTATTTCAAATGCCGAGAAAGCCGCCAAGGGAAATCACATCAAAAAACTTTTGAGGTGCAACCACTTCAAAAACAGTTTGGCAGTTCCTCAAAACAATCAGAAACACAGTTACCAAGTGACCCAGCACTTCCACTCCCAAATATATATCCCCTAGAGAAGTGAAAACATATGTCCACAAAAACCTGCACCTTCCCTGGCTGCTGTGGCTCAGTGGATTGGGCACCTGCCTGCAAACCAGAGGGTCGCTGGTTCGATTCCCAGTCAGGGCACAGGCCTGGGTTCTGGGGCCAGTCCCCAGTAGGGGGCACATGAGAGGCAACCACACATTGATGTTTCTCTCCCTCTCTTTCTTTCCCTTCCCTGTTCTCTAAAAGTCAGTAAATAATTTTTTTTAAAAAAGCCTGCACACAAACATTCATAACCTCATTATTCATAATAGCCAAAAAGAGAAGCAATTCAAATGCCTATCACCTGTAAATGGATAAACAAAATGTGATATAGACGTACAATGAAATACTATTTGGTCATAACAGGAATGAACTGATACATGCAACAACATGGATGAACCTTGAAAACATATGCTAAGTGAAAGAAGCCAGCCACAAAAGGCCATATATTGTATGATTCCATTTATATGAAACGCCCAGAATAGGCAAATCCATAGACAGAAAGTAGATCAGTGGTTGCCAGGAGCTGAAGGGAGGGGGAACGGGGAGTACTAATGGGCACAGGGCTTTAGGCTGAGGTGCTGAAAATGTTCTGGAATTAGACAGTCGTGATAGGTGCACAACTCTGTGAATATAGCAAAAACGAATGAATTGTATATTTTAAAAGGGTTAATTTTTTTTAAAGAGTTTATTTACTTACTTTTAGATACAGGGGAAGAGAGGGAGAAAGAGATGTGTGAGGTATGAGAGACATATCGATTGGTTGCCTCTCGCACACCCCCAGCTGGGGACCTGGCCCACAACCCAGACATGTGCCCTGACTGGGACTCGAACCAGGGACCCTTCAGTTCACAGGCCAGCACTCAACCCACTGAGCCACACCAGCCAGGGCTACAACGGTTAATTTTTATGATGCAAAATAATGCTATTTTTTTAAGTAATATTAAGCCCTGGCTGATATGGCTCAGTGGGTTGAGTGTCTGCCTGTGAACCAAAGGGTTGCCAGTTCAATTCCCAGTCAGGGCACATGCCTGGGTTGCGGGCCAGGTCCCAGTCCCAGGTGTGCGAGAGGCAACCAATCGATGTTTCCCTCCCTCTCTTTCTCCCTCTCTTCCCCTCTCTCTACAAATAAATAAAATTTTAAAATATTTTGAATTAAAAAAGTAACAGTAATACACTAAGTGAAAAAGCAAGCTGAAAAGTGGCATGAACAGAATACATATATGCATATATACACCAACATACATGTGCAGAGAAAAATACATCAATTATTAATAGCAATTATTTCTGGGATTAGAGGCAATTTTTTTGTGAGATTTTTACCCATTGTCTATAAACAGTATGTATCATTTTTGTAATAAGAGTTAAAAAATGTTACTTTTTAAAAGGTAGGGGGTAGGTGTTCCAGAGTCAAGGGAGCTGAGAAGTCAAAGAGGCCCTGCGTCGGTGCGTGGGTGTCCAGATGCCCTCCGTGGGGCTGAAGTATTCCTGTCAACCCTGGCACTTTCCAAGCACCCCACCTAACAATTTAATCTCACAAGCTCCCTGTCCTCTAGAATTTCTCAACAAAACAACACTGACACCAATAATACAAGAATTACAGACACACATATTGTACAACAGTTCAAGTCATAAAACTGAAGCGTAAATTAGATTGTGTGTCCCCCAGGGGCATCCGGAGATGACAAAGGAAAGGGCTGACAAGGCAAGAGGCTATGGCACGTTATGTGCTTTTTATCTGTAAGCCAGAATCACGATACAAAGAACCTATGCTTTCTTTTTAAAATGTGAAGAAAAAAGGATACTCAAATTCCTCTATTCCCCAGAAATATTTTCTAGAGCCTCACAGTTCCTACATTCAAACCAAATCATTTAAAATACACTTTTGTTTGTTTACTTTGTGAAATAACAGCGTAAGAGAGTAGTAGCACAACCCCTGAGAGCACACACTGTGTGAAACCGTGTCTGGGTGCAAACCTCTGACTCTGACACCAACAACTGTGAAACAGATCTGGAGCAAGTTCTCTAAGCTTTAATTTCCTTATCTGTGAAATGAGGATAATAATACGAAAGATTAAATAAAATAATGACTATAAAGGTACCTGGCATAAAGAAAGCGTTCAATAAATCGAAGTTATTATTATTACTTCACGAGGAATGCATGCTCATTGTAGAAAAGGAGAAAATTAATATCTAATAAAATTGGAATCATACTGTTTTGTAATCTGCTTTCTTCGATTTAGCAATATATTGTGAATATCTCTCCCTGTCAGTTTATATATTTCTGCACCATTCTTTGTAGTGGCTGCAGAGCAGCCACAGAGCATTTCATAATTTATAGTTACCAATCTCCCATTATTGGACATGATGTTGTTCCAATTTTTTGCTGTTATAAAAATACTTTAATGGACATCTCTTTCTTTGTGCATGTCCTTAATCGTTTCCTAGAAACGGAACTGTATTCAAGCAACACTTCCTAATGGCAACTGAAATCTGCACATTTAGCCCTGGCCAGGCAGCTCAGTTGGTTAGAGCATCATCCCGAAACACCAAGGTTGCAGGTTCGATCTCCGGTCAGGGCACATACAAGAATCAACCATTGAATGCATAAATAAGTGGAACAACAAAATCAATGTCTGTCTGTCTGTCTCTCTCTCTGTATCTTTTCCTCTATAATCAACAAATAAAAATTTAAAGAAAAAGTTTAGGAGTGAGGTAGCCTGGGACAAAGTATTTCCCCAAGGAAATGACACAGGAGCAGGTATAAGGTGGGGACAGGGGGTGGGGAGGGGGAGGGGGAGGGGGGAGAGTTGCATTCCAGCCAACTGATGTGCCAGCAGCAGCTGCTCACCTCGCTGTCGATCACAGCAGTGCTGGGCTCTGTGGTTCTGACGTTCAAATACGGGTGGGGAGTGGGGCGGGGGGACACAATTCCAGAAACCAAATATGACTGTCCTACCTACTTCTCCACCATTACACAGTAAATGCAAAAGGACAATCTCTGGGGTCCCCAAAGACTGTCCCTGTAGCATGCAATGTCAGCCTAGAAGGGAGCTAGCTCTGTGCAGATGAGAAGCAAACGGACACAGGTGAGCACAGGCTGTTACCTCCTTCCGAGGGTCCTGCACCTTCCAGTTCAGCTCTGGGGTACGCACTTTGAGGGAAAGGCACGATGAACTAAAGCCAGTCCAGAGGGGCAATCAGAAGGAGGAGGCTATCAGAACTACATCAGAGGAGGGACAGCTGAAGGCCCTGGAAGTGTCTGTCTTGGACAAGAGAGATCTGAGGAAGGCGTGAGGCTGTCCTCTCGAGCGAGGAAGAGAGATTGCTGTTGTACCCGCGGTGACCCTCTAGCCCTCCAGCTGCCGAATCATTGTGAGACCAGCTGCTTATCAACCTCACCCCTTCCCAAAACCACAGCTCCCTGAAGGCAGCCTGTGTGTGACTCACTTCTGAGGCACCAGAAGCAGTGAACCCATGGCCAGGACACAGCAAATACTGAACTGAAAGACGAAACGACAGGAAGGCCTATTGTGGCTCAAGACAGGGAAGTGCTTTCTAACAATCCCAGTTGCCTCCCAGTTCCTCTCACAGGCCAGGATGTGTGAGAGGAAGCAACCTGTCAGGAAGAGGTCTGGCAGCGACAGCATGCCCTCATACCAGTAGAAGGATGCAGAACAAAATGACCCCCCAAGATTTCTTCCAGTTCTAGGGCCCAGTCTCCTCAAGCAATGAGGGGAGCCACAAACAGAGAAAATACACTGATAACGTGCCAGGCACACACACTCAGTCACTATCTTGTTAACCCTCACAACCCCTGAAGTAAGCACTATTACAATTCCCATTTTACAGCGGACAAATCGGAGGCGTGAAGAGGCTCAACAACTTGCCAAGCCACAGAACCAGTGGGAGGCAGATCTGCAACTCCCACCAGGCTGCCCACCTGCGCTGAGAGAGAACTTCTGCCCTCCTGGCCATGCAGAAGGCAGCTCCAGCCCTTTGCAGCTGAAGTCTCTCCAAGGACAAGAATATTAACTGGCTTCATCTCCTGCTGATGCCAAAACGTGCGTAAGCCAACAGATCAGGTTTCCCTGAGCCCAGTTCTAGGGAAATATGGCCGGTCTACAGCCATCTGTTCTGTGGGAGCCCAGGGCCTGCCTTTCCCTCTTAGACCCCAAGCAAGGAACACAAGATGCTAGGGGAGGGGTCTAGGAAGGCTCTCCTGAAGGAGGCAACATCTGAGCGAAGCCTTAAATGATGAGCCAAACAAGCGAGGGGGCAGTGTGGGGCAGCAGAGGGGAAAGGGCATTCCAGACGGAGGAAACAGCCGGAGCAAAGGCAGAGAAGCAAGAAATGTGTGGAGAATCACAAGCAGTTCCGTTGCCAGAACATAAAATTCAAATTGCACAGTGGAAGGACATAGTGACCAAAGAGGTAAGCAGGGGCTGATAAATTATGAAGGACTTTGAATGCCATGTTAAGCAATCTGGACTTGATTTATCCTGAGGGCAATAAGGAGCCACTGAAGGGTTTTACACAGAGCAGTGATAGATCAAACTTTTGCATTAGAAAGACCACTGTGTTAGCAATATGAGGCTGAGCTGCTGGCAGTGAGACTGGAGGCGTGAAGGCGACATGGAATAATGCAGGGGACAGACCTGCTGGGCTTGGACAGACATGTATTTCAACACTCCTCTACCATAATTCCCAGCCAGGGCCCAACTTTCCATTCTCTGGGTCCCCAATACTACTCATATTGCCAGGGGTCCAGGCCTGCTCTACCTACAGGCTACTAATTTTAGGGAAGCCTCCCACACACCTTTCTTTACTGATATGACAGTAGAGAGGAAGATAATACTAATCATTAAACTCACTCCATGCCAGGCACTAAGGTGGGTCCTTAACACAAACAACCTGTCGTGCAACCAACAATGAGGGAGGTTACTATCCGTACCACACTTGTGCAGATGAGGAACCTGAAGTTCAGAGGGGGTTGCCTGCCAAGGTCACCCAGCTATTACAGGGAGGAGTCAGGATGTGAACTGGCTTCTATCTGACGGCAGGGACTGCTCTGTTAGCCACCGCTATGGAGAGTCGGGAGGAGAGAGGAATAAGGGTTCTATGTCCCGGGCTTCAGTGAAGACCCCGAGAAAAGAGTGAGTGGGACGTCTAGCCGCAACAGCTAAAGAGACACTAGAAGTGGGAAGCACTATCCCAAACAAAGGAATCGGGAGAGCCTCTGCCCTCTCCAGCCTTCAGCTACCAGGAGAAAAACGAGGGCAAGGACTCGAAAACGCCTATTGAAAAGATAGGGAAAAAAAGGCCCCCAACCGTGCAGAGGACGCAGGGAAGGGAAGGGGCTCCGACAGGTTGAGCGCTCCGGGGCGGGGCTTACAAGGGGGCGGAGCTCTCTGGTCCAGACCAACTCTAAGACCTCCAGGACCCTGTGAGGGGGCTGACCCCGAGAGGGCGGAGCCGCCAGGGGGCGGAGCCACAGCTGCGCTTCCGACCCACAAACTCGTTAGGTCACCTCCCCACTACTGGACCCAACCCTCCTTCCATACCCCGGCTCCGGCAGGGCTGATCCGGGATCTCGATGGTGTAGTCCAGCTCGGCCGAGGGCATGGTGAAGGTGCCGGCCTTCAGCACTGTCCTCCCGCCGGAACTCCCGCTCGCGCGCTCGCACCGCACCCCGGGCCTCGTGGGCACCGCCCAATCACCACCCACCTCCGCCGATACTGCCCAATCCCTGAGCGCGCTCTGTGACCTCTCAGCCTAGCAACCACCGAGTCTCTCTCAGAGCCTCTCGCCGCACCCCACAAGCTCGGCCATAGCAACCATGCTCCGCCCCGCTCTATCCCTGGCTCGCAATCATTGGCTGACTCTCTTCATGTGGGTCAGGTATTGGTCAACTGGGACGACGGTCAGGAAGAGTTCCCACCCTTTTGCGTAGGTAAGAGGGTTTGCGGGGAGAGTTGCTGTATCCTGGGAATGGTGAGAGTCTCCCTTCTCAACCCCGTCTATCCTGCGGGGTGGACCACAGTGCTCTTTGACATACATCATCTAGCTACCTCTGTCATCCCCTGCTATCGCAGCTCCGAAGGAGAGGTAGAAAACCGTACAAAACGGCCTAGGGAGCGCGTGCGGGCCCATCCTCCACCCAATGGGGTGAAGCATATCCTAAATGGTGGGGTGGGTAGGAGGCAGTAGGGAAAACTACAGGTGAAGACTTAGAGAATACTCTGTTCGTGAGGGACACAAAGGGGCAAGGCAATACAGTTTGGGGTATTTTTTTTGCATTTATCCATGCATTTAACCAATGTTTACTGAGCACCTGTTATGTAGAGAAGCTCTAGTAAGGATTAAGCGTTTAACCCTGACTTCCATAATTCTTAAAAGGAGGAGAAAACCAACTCTAATTCTGTATGAGCCCAGAAAGTGTTGAAGGGACAATTATGACAGTGGGGATGGCTCTTGAGGTGGACCTTGAAAGACTTGTGGAGATATGGAGGGGAAAGAACTCTGCAGGAACTCAAAAAGGGGAAACTGAGGAGTGCCATAAATTATGAGCATCTTCTGGCCAGAGGAGATACTAATGTGAGAGTAACCTTGGAAGAACAGTTAGCTCCTGTCATGGAGGTCTCTGATGCCGAGCTCAGTTTTGAGTTTACTGGTAAATCTTACTGCTGGTAAAAATTTTCCAGTGTGTCTCTTATTAGTACAAGAGCTTAGATTTTATCTTGAGGACAGTCAGGAGTCATTGTAGGGCTTTAGCAAAGGAGTGACATTTATGCTTTAGAAAGATCAAGGCAGAGAGCGGATTGCAAGGGGACCAGTTAGGAAGTTGTTTCAGTAACGGGGAAGGGTTACAGTGCCCTAAAGTATAGAAAGGTAGCAGGAATGAATTGGGAATGGATTCCTTTGACACTTATGAGCTAAAAAGAACTGGACTTGGCACCTGGTGGGGCAAAGTAGGAGAAAGATGACTTCTTAATTCCTGATTTGGGCAAACAGAAAGGAGAGGAAGCAGAATTTTCAGGAGAGGCTAAGTCTGGGCCTGGTGAATTTGAGGTGCCAGTGGGAAATCCAAGCAGAGGTGTCCAGGAGGCAGTTGAGTGGGCCTGACTGGAGTTTACAGGATAAGCCCAAACTGGAAATAGAAATGTCTGTCGTGCCTTACAGGTGGCAGCCACACCACTGAATTGCTGTGTTGGGCTGGCCCAGGGAGTGTGCGTAGAATAGGAGGAGAAGAGGGCTAAGAACAGATTGCCGAGAAGCACTCAAGTCTGAGGGTCCGGCAAAGGAGAATGAATCTGCAAAGGTCATTGAGACGAAATGTCCAGAATGGTAAGATGATTGTGGTGAATAGTAGATCATGGTACTTCAGAGGCCAAGAGAGGAAGGTGTTGAAGGCCCATGACTAATCAAATAAAGTAAGGTTTGAAAAAGTCCACCGGATTTAGAAGCAAGGAAGTTGTTGGGGACTTTTGCAAATGCAGCTTCAGTGGAGTACTGGAAGCAGAGGTCAAAGCAGGGAGTTGAGAAGTAGGTGGAAAAGTGAGAAAGTGAAGACCACGTGCGCAATACACTTTCAGGATGGCTGGCTCTTTAGGATAAAAACGAAAGATGGCCGTAGCTGGAAGGAAACACAGGTTTTTATTCGGATGGGAGAAATGCCGTTGGCATGGATCCAGTCAAAGGAAAAAGATAAACATCATAGAGAAAAAGTGGCAACCCTGGGAAAAGAATAACGTAGGGACTCCAAAGCAGTGGTTGAGAAATTCACTTAGAAAGGTTGAATGACATTTGGATTGTAACAAAAAGGACGCATGTGAGATTAGTACATTAGTAGGTTTGGTGGCAAGAAGTTGAGAGAATTCTTGTTTGATGATTTCTGTTTTCTCCGTGAAATAGAGACCTGATACCAGCCTGTGAGAGTAGGGCTGGAGATGGTGTACAAGGTTTGGGAAGAGCAGAGAGGCTGAAGTAGCCGCAGATGAGAACGGGAAGTTATGAGACCTGTTGAGGTTGGTGACCATTAACTCACAGCAGCAGCGGTCCGCATGGTTATGTGGTATGTATCTTTCCCCCACCAACATTCAGCCATTCAGTGGTGGGTACAGAGAGGTTAGTTGAATTGACCCAGGTTTGGGTTTTATCAGGCGGGTGAAATAGAAGGACAAAGGACAAGGAAGTTGAAAATCCTGGCAAAAGATTGAGAGGATGAACCTTAGAACCTAAATGGCATAGGAGAATGTAAAAATGTTAAGGACTGGGTTTCCAATGAAGTTAGAGAACCCATATCTTAAAAATAGTTGGATGAGAGTTAGGATCAGAAAGTGGAGTGATGATGTTTGATTAGTTCCAGGTGATGACAAGGTCCCAGGTGTGGCCCTTGAGTAGGAGTCTGCAGTGGAGTACAGAAGACATTCAAGGGATAGACAGGGCCCCTGAAATCCTCCTGGCTGGTGGCAGGACTTGAGGGGAAAGGGAAGAAGATGCTGATGAACTAGGTACTGAAGTCCCTGATGAATAGAGTGGGTTGTTCTGGCATCTGTAGATGACAGTGTGAGGAGGGATAAAGGTCCACGCAGCTGAATGGCATGACCCTCAAAGTAGCAAAGGTTTTTACAAGAAGGTGGTAGACTAAGGAACCAGGTTGGGCTTCGGTGAGGAGACATTAGCCCACTCTGAATCCTGCTTTCCTTGGGGTGTAAGAGCATAAGCAGCCTCCCCCAGGGAGGGCTACGCAGAAGTGGCACCCTGGGATAGAGGCAGCTTTCGGGGCAGCCTGGACGTAGCCAGAAAGACTGAAGAGCTCAAGGGAGAGGAGACTTTCCTGATCAGGAACAAAGGCTTTCAGGGGCAGAGTAAGAAGGTTGGGAAGGGAAGGCAATTCAGGAAACCAAGTCAAGGAAGATGAAGCATAGAGCAACGAAGGGTGAGGAGAATGTGGGTAGAGCAGTTATGGTTGACCTGGAGAGTTACGTTTCATGGGGAGAGCATGAAGGCAGATCTGTGGAGTGGAGTTAGGGGCAGAAGTGAGACTGAGGAGAGGGAAAGAGGAGTCTGTGGGTAGAAAATGAGGGTAGGTCTGGGGAGAGGATGAAGGCAGAGGGTTTTGCAGGAAGGAGAGGGAGGGAAAGATGGTCTATGTGGAAAGGATGGAGGGACTGGCTACTGGGGAAGTGAGGGGAAGATGCCATCTGCAGGGAAGTGATGGGTGGCAAAGGGGGGGGTCTGTAAAGACGGTAAGAGAGGGGAGCAGAGGGCAGGGAGCCTGTGAGAAGGAAGTAGCAAATTGGAGTGCACGTGCCCTGAGGTGGAAATAAAGATCAGGACTCCCTCCATACCTGAAGTTTGGAAGGAGACTGTTTCTTTCTCCATCTCTCTTCTCCCTCCTTCCTTCGCTCCCTCTTTCTCTCTGAATGGAGAGCTGAGAATGAGGAGTTGGGACAGGAGCCAAAGCAGAGGCCTCTGTCCCATTCTGCTGGTGGCACCTCCAGGAACAGCCCACAGTGACTGCCTTTTTGTTTCCAAGGCCATCTGGGGACAGTTGAGCCAGGCTGGCAAACTATGCCCTGGAGGCTTCTTGCTTTTAGAAATATGTCCTTTGATTTAGGAGGGGGGGAAGAGAAATTTTTTTTTAGAAACAAGACCTACTGACCATTTGATTTTATCATACTTCCTCGCCCGTTGCTGAGGACCTTTGGCTCAGTGCAAGAGCTGAGGTTTGAGATTCTGTAATTTTAGTTTCTCAGCGTGAAGAAGCGCCATTTGGCAGCTATAGAAATGATTTATCGATGAGTCCAGATTTATTAATCACCTCTGAAGATGGAGAGGAAATTAAAAACAGAGTCCACCCTGGGCTGCAGACAAAGTAGGTTTGTCGCCCTTGCAGAAGACCTTGCCAAGGTGAGAAGGCCACAAACAAACCCATTTGGACCGAGGTTCCTAATCCGGATTTTAATTTCATGTGCTTTGATTTTTCAGGCCGTCTTCTCTCCAAGGTAAAATAATGACTCTTTTAATTGGCTGCCACTTACAGAGAGATTCCAATAAGCATGATGGCACACGTATATTTTTCTCTGGCATTCCGTGTGTGCTCCAGTTCTTATAATCAAGCTGGTGAAGCTGACTTTTACTACATGCTTGCATGCCGTGACCAGTTGACTATAAATTAAATCCTCTTTTCCAAAAGCCATTTCCCATTAGTGCTAATTTGTTTGCTTCTCATTTCCACTGATCATTAGAGTCTCTGGTTGTGAGCACCAAATTGCAAATAATTTCTTCAGCATTTCAAAAAATTTTCTCCCCTTCTTGAATGCCATTTGGCTACAGCTAAAGAACATTATGGTTTGCGGGGGAACAGTTCACTCCGACTACAATTTAACTGACCGTTCATGGCACTGAATCCCTGTCCTCAGTGTCCAAAGATGACACCACTGCTGACATTGCTATTTGCTGTCGTAGCTGTGAGATGCCTCATAGACTTTGCGTGGACCTTGAGTGGAGATTCTGCCACCCTGCACATGACAGCTTTGGGAAGTTGGTCATTTTATGGACCTACATATCATGGACAGTCAGATGTAACCATCTAAACAGGAGCTGGCTGATTTTTCTCATTCACCCAGCAAGCATTTATTAAACATCTATTTTGCGTCGGGCATTGTGCTAGGCCCTGAGCACATAGAGACAGGGAAGATGAACCCCTGCTCTCGAGGAGCTCACACTCTAGTGGGAGGGCTGGTTAAGTTGTACATGAGAGGTGAAGAGGTGGCATAGGCGGACCACAGAGCTGAGAACCCCTAGCTGTCTTGGAGAATTAGCCAAAGGGCGAAAAGGAGGCTGGCTCTTCCTGATGGCAGAGCAGCAGCTGAGATGCAGACTGCCCTGGAAGGGCCTGGAGAGTTGAAAAGTCCAGGTCTGTTGTAGTGTGGAAGTGGCAAGACGAGGTTAGCCTGGAGGCAAGTTTTGAAGGGCCCAGTATGGCCCATGGCTTTGAGATTTTATCCTGCAGGTCTGCTGGCCCTCAGGGCGTCTGTTTAATGAATTACTGTGTGGAGTTAGGAAATCAAAGTTTTCATTATGAGCATAGTGTGTTGGATGTCAGTTTAAATAACACTTTTTGTGCACCCGTCACGTGCCAGGGAGGACGCTGGCCACCCAAAATGTGAGGGTGGAACATGCTGATGTTGAAATTGCCTATCGGGTCTTGGGTACACAGAATGACTTATGGGTGGAAGTCATCTGTGAGCACAGGGAAGTGGCCAACAAATCAGCAATGAGACACGGTAGAGGGGGAAGGATAGGAGGCCTCACGTCAGAGGAAAAGAAATGATTTAGAAACGCATGGAGGATTCAGAGAATGTGAAGTGGGAAAGCGGACGGCCTCCTCTTAATCCCCACTGAAAGCAGTGACAAGGGGCGCAGTGGGGCGGTGGGGCGGGGGAGGGGTCAGATTTCAGTTGGGGCAGAATTTAGATGAAAGTTCTATGGGCTGAGATGTTTGAGACTTTACTTTGAGGGTAATGCGGGGGACAACGGAAGAGTTTTAAACAGGGCAATCTGTCAGACTTTGCATTTTTAACTCTCCCAGCACTGTGGAGATTACCATGGGTAGTCACTTAGCAGCCTGTTGAAGTAACCCATGTGAGGGACGAGGGGCACGTGAAATAGTGGTGGTAGAGATGAAGATAAATAGGCTGGTCTCGGGGAGATTTAGGAGGTATGATTGGCAGAACCTGGCAACAGTTCAGACAAGGAAGGCAAGGAGGAGGGCTGTGCGTGAAAGATGGCTCTTCTGTGAAATAGGGCCGACACGGGAAGGAGCAGGTGCGAGGGCCCGGTGAGTTCAGCTGGGGACTGAGTGGTTGGAAGGGTGTGAAACACACCAGTGAAGACGTCCGCTAGTTGTTTAGGTCCTGGGACCTGCCCTTCAGACGGCGGTCCCAGGCTGAGCGAGATACGGATTTGGGGCTCATAAAGCCTACAGGTATACCTTGAAGTGACGGGGGTGAAGGGCATCACCCAGGAAACTGCAAAGCGTGAAAAGAAAACTGAGAACAGGAAAAGGACTTGCAAAGGGGTCTGAGGAGGGTCCAGAATGAGGGATAGGACCAAGAGAAAGTGGGGTCAGGGAAGGAGTTTTGAGAAGAGAGTTGTCCACAGTCCATCAGAGATCAAGCGAGGTGACTCTGCTAGCCACTGTGTGTGGCAATAAGAGGTTATTGGTGACATTTTGGGGCACAGACAGGGGAGAGCAGAATTAGTGCTTTTGATTACGTGGAGAGAAACTGGCCTAGAATCACACACGGATCTGAGTTCAGTTTTTATTGCCTTTTTTAGCTGTGAGACCTTCAATAATCAAACCTTTATATATTTTTTCAATGTATTGACTGTAGAGAGAGAGAGAGGGAAGGAGAGAGAGAGAGAGACATCCATTTTTTGTTCCACTCATTGATGCATTCATTGGTTGATTCTTGTACCTGCCCTGCTGGGAATTGAACCCATAGCCTTGCCCTATTGGGATGATGCTCTAACCACCTGGACTACCTGGCCAGGGCTTAATTCTTTTAAAAATTGTGTTTAATGGGTTTTTTTTCAATTTTCATACCTTACTTTGAAGAATAGTTGAGATAAAAAATAAAGAATAAGGGGCTGGACACTCTTGATTGAACATGACTGCCACATTTTACCTCTCCCCACCTCTCAAAACCTCACTGACCTAACACTAAAGAAATAAGGCAGCAAGACGTTCAGATCAGGCAGATAAGGCAGATGAAAGTTCAACAAATATTTGGAAGCTAGAAGGCAGGTAACAGGATGTTACCTGGCTTGGAACATCCTAAGAAAAGACAAACTAAGTGCCAGCAAGGGGAGGTTACCAACAAGAAGCAAGGCAGTTCACCCAGTTTAACCTCCAAGAGGATTAACGTTTGAAGCGCAGGTCACCGAGAAGGTCAGAAGTGAGGCGTGGAGCTAAACGCGGGGATTGGCTGACGTCTGCATGGACAGCACTTGGCCCGCACCCAGAGCTCCTCTCCCAACAGCCAAACAACTGCTCTAAACTCTCCTGTTGCATGAGGAGAAAGGAAAATGAATTCCGGGGGCCTCCGTACTCAGGGACCCCATACTCGGGCATAGTTTTAATGAGATACAGGGTGGAAAACTGAGTGATGGATGGAAGGCTACACACTGCATTGTGGCAGTCCCGGGCCCTCCCCCACCCCACCCCTGATGCCAGCGGCCAGGTATTGGTCAACCCTACCTCCTCCCCATCTCTGGGAACATAGAAAAGTCTTCGCCAGAGGCCCCGAGGGCCCCAGAAGGAAAACAACCTCCACAGACTGACATTGATGAGGTCCTTAATGAAAGACTGGTTGTTGCCTGATAAATAAATGTCTAAAAACTGAAGGTCACAGTTTTTAGAACCTAGTAAAATAAATGAAAAGGCCTGTGCCAAATCATCCAACTTCAGAAGAGGTTTTCAAAGCATCAGGAGAGAAAAAACAAGCCAGACAAAGGCACAGGAATCAGAATGAAGTCAAGACTCATCAAAAGTGGTGCTGGGGAGGCTCAATCCCAGGGAAGGTTATTTCTGACATGGAATTATACACTCAACCAAGCTAACACGAGGTCAGAAGTATTTTCAGACTTCCAAGAACACACACACAAAATAATTTTCATTTCTTTAAAGATTTTATTCTTTAGAGAGGGAAAGGGAGAGAAGGAGAGAAACATCAATGGGTGGTTGCCTCTGTCACGCCCCCTGCTGGGGACTTGGCCCCAGGCCCAGGCAGGTGCACTGACTGGGAATGAAACCGGCGGCCCTTTGATTCGCAGGCCAGCGCTCAATCCACTGAGGCACACCAGCCAGGGCTAATTTTCATTTCTTGGGAAGCTACTGGAGAATGTGCTTCAACAAAGAGAGGGAAAACAAGGAAGGAAGATGAGGTGAATCCAGGCAATAGGACAAGCAACAGAGAAGACAGACAAAAGGAAATCCCAGGACAATGTGCACCAGGCTTAGGCAGCCACCAGTCCAAGAACAAAGGACAGTGGCCAGAGGTCTTCAGGGAGAAGATGGAACTGATCAGTTACAGTTGAACATTTGCAAAAATCAGTGCTGTCCCAAATGTTTGGGACATTTGGAAGAAAATAGCTCTAGGTACCCCATGTTTTGCCGTGTATAATGCACACTTTTTTGCCCACGTTTTGGAGGGAAAAATAAGGATGCGCATTATACATGGGAATTAGCACTAAAACATGGGTGCACATTATACACAGCAAAATAAGGTACATAGAAAACTAAACAATTGGAAAAAGAAATTAACTCCAGGTAAAACCAATTTATATGAGAAAGAAAACATAATAGGTTACAGCTTGAGTACACAATGTGTGTTTACTTGGCCAATAATGTAAACCCTAACTGTTGATTTAACTATAAATTGTGGAAAACTATAATATCATGAGGATAAGAGGGTAAAAATTAAGGATTAGAGTGGTGTAAGAGAGCCAAGTCCTCAACTGCCAGAATGTATATATTGCCTAAAATTGATAAACAATAGTAACGTGCTCGTTTGCTAGGGCTCCCATAACAAAGTCCTGCAGATTGAGCGGCTTGAATAGTAGAAACTTACTGTCTCACAGAGTTGGAGGCTCTGACCCAGGTGTTCAGTGTCAGGTGTTATGGGTTGGTTTCTTCTCGGATTTGTAAATGGCTGCCTTCCGTTGTTTTCATATGGTCTTCCCTCTGTATGTGTTTGTGCCCTAGTCTTATATTGGATTAGGGCCCACTCTAATGACCTCAGTTTAACTTAATTACCCCTTGAAAGACCCAACCTCCAAATATAGTCACATTCTGAGGTACTGGGGGTTAGGGGGTGAGGGGGACACAATTCAACTCACATCAAGTAGTATAAACTCATTATTTGGAAATATAGAGGTAAACACCAGAAGAAATAGCCAAAACAGTTGAAAGGGGCTGCCTCCGGAATGAGACTGGAGGATGGCAAGGGATAAGGCAGGTACCATTGACGTTTTACTAAATAGCAAGTGGGGAGCTGGACCTTGAACCCAGTCTGATGTCACATCTCACATTCTTCCACTCTACCACAAGAACTGGAGTTCCTCGAGGAACCTGGGAGCACTGTATTCATCTCCACATCTCCGACAGCACTTTGCACAGTGCCAGGTGAGGGACCTTCACTACATACTCACTGATTTTAGAGCTATATCACTGGGCCCTTCAGTGCTACCATTTGTTGGTTTTCTTTTCTGCTTAAAAAACGAAGATGGGGCCCTGGCTGGTGTAGCTCAGTGGATTGAGTGTCAGCCTGCAAACCAAAGGCTTGCTAGTTTGATTCCCAGTCAGGGCACATGCCTGGGTTGCAGGTCAGGTCCCCCCAGCTCCACAGAGGATGCACAAGAGGCAAGCACACACTGATGTTTCTCTCCCTCTCTTTCTCCCTCCCTGCCCCTCTCTCTAAAAATAAATAAATAAATAAAATATTAAAAAAAAAAATAGAAGGTGGGGAAGACAGACCCACGAGTGGACTAAACATGGAATATCCAGCTGGAAGCTTCCTCCCCTTGGTGTCCTAGAATTGCTGGGTGCATCTCCGATAGCACTCTGAGTTTTGATCCTAGAATGGGTCCATCCACAGCAGGGCTGGGGCACAGGGTGCTTTCCTGCTGGATACAGCTAATGGGGGTGTTTCAACCCCTCCTCCCTGGGTTCAGAACAGCCATTCGTTCCCCTTTTCTTGAGGCCAGTTTGGCTGTTGAAGATGGCCATGGACTCTGAGAATTATTCTCAGACTTAGGGCTGTAATGTTATTTGCAGTGATTGATGCACGATCCCATGAAAGCTTTTGGTCATTTTTGTGTTTAGGTTGATCCACAGTTATTCATCTGGCTGCTCAGGCTGACAGGATTTCGTGGCTGTCTCTATCCCAGAGGCTACGTGACGCCCTTCCTGGGAGCACATACCTAGCGTCCTCTGGGGAGTAGCGGAGGTTGGTGTGTATGTCTGTCTGTCTCGGCATGCTTCAGATTATTGCTTCCTAATAAAATTCTGATAGCTGGGCCCCATCAATATCTCAAATACATGTGAGGAAACGTTAATTTAGAATCAATTTTAGGATGTTTCAGACTGTAAAGTCCTTTTAACTAGATCTCTGGCAAAGATGTAGAAGCACTTTATGGGACTGTAAATTTCATGTTGAACCGTCTTCGTGAAATACACATCTCCCCTACACACAAGCTGTTCTCTCCATATCAATCACGGCCACTGCAAGTAATGTTTCACAAATATTCTGTAAATCACAGAAAAACCCATGATAATGTGAAATATGACTTTCACTTGTCTGTTAGACAAAAGAATCGCACATGCCTCTCTCCCATCAGCACTAACATTTGTTATGGATAATAACACTTTCAATCACAACTATTTTTGGAAAACGGGTTTATTTTAAACCTTCCCTCCCCCCACTGAAAACATTCTCCCAAGGACACAGCCTCCTACAAACCACAGCCCATTAATCCAACTATGGAATGGGAACTTTTTGTTCCCGCTAACTTTTTTAAAAAGTTGTTTTTAAGAGAGTTAGTACAAAAGTCCAAGGAACTAGGTTAAGGGGTACTTTTCCTTGGCTGATTGGCATAAGAGGGGGCCCAAATCTCTGACCCTGTGTGAAGTGAGGGGTGGGAAAGGCCCAGGTCTCTCTAGCAAGCGCCTTCATCTCAGCTGCAGCCTCTGGTTCTTTTAGTTGCTGGCATCAGCAGAGAAGCCAAAGAGCGAAAATTTTAGCCCTTAAACTTGACTCAGGCATTTACTACCCTGACATTCTTAATCCCATGACAACATAGCTAGGTCTTCCCTGTT